>JAULUF010000062.1:1935000-2090000 GCA_031834385.1 Semotilus atromaculatus
TCATTCGAGTCGTCAGGTCCGACTGTAACCGCGTCACTTCCTTTGCACTCATGATCATGTCCGCCTGGTGAAAACATGAACACCAAATGGTTAAACTGTTATATATTCATTTCTCAGAGAAAAGCAGGTCAGATGGGTTAGAGATCACCCAGAACCATGCCGTGAATGACCAATAAGAAACACATATTCCAGAAAGCCCGGTAATAAACTGGATTGAGAAACATGTCTGGTTGCACCAAATGAACCAGCTTGATTAAGCATCTTAACGAGTTTCAACCAGCTAACAACCATGTAAAACCAAATATAATCGATGGAAGCTTGTATCCACCACAAAAAAGGGGCAATCCTTTACAATTCTAAAACATTTTTGCAATTCGTCCCCTTGGAATTATAAGGTTCTATCTGACATTTTTGTCAAAATTGAGTTATTCACATATTCACTTATTCTGTGACAACTTATTTACATTATGTGATGTGTTTTGTACATTTAGGGTCCCTGTTATTTTTATGTTTGAAAGAAACTTGTTCCCCATACACATTTTCCTATATGTAATGCAAAAACTTTGAAGCTCAATATCTCAAAACTGCTCAGAACGCAGATAGAACCTTATAATTCCAAGGGGACGAATTGCGAGTTTGGCCTTTCCAAAATTCCGACTTTAAACTCGCAAGAGAAAATTGCGAGAAAAAATTGTCAGCTATTTATATTTAAGTTTATATCTTGCAATTCTACTTAATAACTTGCAATTGCAAGTTCATATCTTTTCATATCATATCTCACATTTTTATATCACAATACTGGCATTATTTCTCCGAATTGCAACTTTAGTAGTGTTAACATACACCATGTGTCACTTTTTGACTGATTTATGGCCCTGTCGCTCATGACTGACAGAATTCTTGTATCATGAAACCAGCGCTTCTGATTTATGATGGGTCACTGACAGGCTCCGGTATGTCTAGGCTGCGTGGCGCCGTGTGACATCCTCCTGCGGTGACATCCTGGGTTGGATGTGTGAAAGAAAGGTGCCATAAATAACTATGTCCTGCATAAACAACAAGTCCTGCATCTCACCGGAGAGAAATTCAGTCAAAATATTTTTTCATTTAACACCGCTGTATTAGCTTTCTCATTCAAACACAATACATTGCGTTAATCTGACATGAAACAGTTGCGTTTGACTTAACTCTATATTTTCATGTTTCAGTTAAGTATACCCAAAATAACATTTGATGCTTGTTCAATATACTTAAGTAAATGGAGTTAATCCAACACGATTCTTTTCAACCATTTTACTTAATCCAATTTGGGTTGAGATTACATAAATGAGTTTAGCTGTGTTAAAATAGCAATATAGAAAACTAGGAAGAGGATTTCCCCCTTCCCATCATTTTCATCAGGATAAAAAAAGAATTGGTACTTGTCAATGTTTAATGTTCTTTTATGATTATATTTAAAAGAGTTCCTGGTGTGTTAGTGTTTTTTGGAGATTACCATTGTGGTAAAGTGTAGACCGGGCGTGAGGACATGCTAACAATAATTAAAGTGGTTTTAATAATAATAAAAACAACTACTTTGGGGCATGTCTTGGATGTAACAGTTTAGGATAATTGAACTTAATAATTTTGGACAAAATTAAGAATGTTAACCTGATTCCACTAAATGAAATTGAATTAATCTTATGTAAGAAAATTAAGTTTACTGAAATAAACAATGTTAATTAAATGCGGCATAGCCCGGCTACGTAAGACCAGTTGACATAAAAAAGTTGAGTAAATCCTGCATGTATTTTTGATTTTCCAACAAAATTTGATTAAACATTACAAGGTCAAAACATATGCACTGGTGAATTGTGCTCAATAAATCCATAACATGCATTTAGAAAGGATGGAATTTCTTTTTTCTTTTTGTGCAGACTTTAAGTTAACTTTTACCAAAGATTAAAATGTTAAAGTTCAGTCCCTGAAGCATTCATTAAATTGTCTCTATAGTGACATTAAATACAATGTACCGATTGTATAAATGATTTCCATTACACGAGAGTAGATGTTAAAACTTCATGCTGATTTGTACTCGGCTTTCGCCAAGATAAGCAACACTAAGACGTAGCTTTACAGTAAACTATGCTTCTCCATCCATTTACGCTTCTTTCCATATGAGGGTGTGACTCCCCTTCTGTCCGGCGTTAACGGCTGCAGTGTACTTGGCGCGTCAGCACACACGACGGCTGCAACTACAGTGTGGTCTCCCTAGTGGACCAACACGACAACCGTCTGGATTGAGCCGAGTAGGGGACATCTCTAGGGTCTTCAAGTGGGCACCTTCCGTCCTCAGTGTTTCGTCGACTAGCCCACGACACCTCAAGAGGGCTCGACAGTGACTCTGGCGTCCCAGAGTCACCCCCCTCCGTCCCCCACTCAACTCAGCCCAGCTTACTGACCTCTACATCCCTCCTGCTGCTGAGACCTAACCACAATCTCACTATCTCTCCGCAACCCAACCATACGCGCCAACCCGATTGATTAAGGCTGTCGAGCCCCACTGGTGCGTTAAAGCAGTTACAGTGGCAACGGTTCCGTATGGCATACCACCTACCGCAAAACACAATATCTACCCAACCACCCGTCATTCTATACTATACAACCTATACAAATTGTATAGTATACTATACAACCTATACTATACAACCTATACAAATAAACCAACAGACTCTTCAAGTTTTTCAAGAATTCTACGAAACCGTAGCGTGGCGGCCTGTACCTTGCCAGCTAGAATCTTTCCGTCTCAACCACAGCCAGTTGCTGCTCCTTTCTGCTGCTTCAGATAAGTTCTTTACTGTGCGACGCAACTCTTGGCCGCTGAATCCGACGTCCCTGAGGAACCGGGTTGTAGAGTGTGCCACAAAACCTCGACAACCCACTTCCACTGGATAAACCTGGACTCTCCATCCTCGCTGTTCTGCTTCAGTGGCCAAATGAGCATACCGCAGTTTCTTCCTCTCATATGCCTCATCTACAGCATCCTCCCATGGCACTGTCAACTCTATCAGTTGAACAATGCGTGCTGATCCAGACCACAAAACAATGTCTGGTCGTAGGTTAGTGGTGGCAATCTCAGGTGGAAAAATAAGCCGTTGATCAAGATCAGCCAGCATCTTCCAGTCCCTAGCAGCTTCCAGTTGTCCTGGCCGAGAATTGGTGTTAACACCTTTTCTTGGTGGTTGCTCGCCTGGGCGGAGGAATGTTGTCTTCTGCGTGTAATGTTTTGCTAGAACATGCGGCAACTTATTGGTCATACAACGCTTGCCTTCCAATGCTAAAGCCAAACATCTCAGTACTTGGTCATGGCGCCAAGTAAACCGACCTTGGCTAAGAGCCACCTTACATCCTGTCAAAATGTGCCTTAATGTGGCAGGTGATGAACACAAAGGACAAGAGGGATCCTCTCCTACCCAGAGGTTTAGGTTCTGCGGTGATGGGAGAACATCATATGTTGACCTAATAAGGAAACTACACGTCGACTTTTTTAACAGTAGTCTAAATTCTGGATAAACATTTTCCGTCTGTAAGATTCTTTGAGATGTGAAAATTGGATCACGGTTATAAACATATGTTAAGAACAAGGAGATAATGTCGAGTAGTACAGACAGATGCAAAAACTTTATACATTACAATATCATTCCACCGATAGTGGTTTTGCTGTAACACAATGGTCTTTTCCATACATGTTGACACTTACCGATGCTTACGCTCAACATAAACAGCTTGTCTATTGTTGAAAAGATGTTGTGTAACACAGATATGGATATAATACACTGCATTCGAAGTTATTAAATCAATCAAGCAAATTCATGTGAAAACTGTCACTTATGACAAAATAGAAGGCGAGAAGACATAAGGTTCACTAACATGACATGGGAAACAGACATCCATGGGGAAAGTACAAAGAAAACACCACACAAGCGTTACAATCACACCCGACATTACAATAAGAATGCTGCTGTTAAGAATGAAAACCGTGGTAAACAGTTTCAAACAGTCTGTTTTAGAAAAAAATTTGAGCAAAATCAAAGAACATAACTCAATCTCCATACTGTTACAACTAATTGCGGTTTTCTGTTTTTGGCCTGGCTTCATAGTCAAAACTTTGTGGTTTATATGTGTACTCACTGCGATGTGACAATACCAGGGCCACTATCACTAATAGCAAACTAATGTGCCAGTGACATTCTGTAGATAATCTCTTCACTAGCATTTGGTAACAATTGAGCTGTTGCTAATCAATATTTATAATTGTGGAAAATTAAGATATATTAAACAAATTTGGTATTCACTGATGATGGACACATACTGTTTTTCTTAAAGAACCCCAGATTGTGAAAACAAACATGACGAATTGTGTGTCTGCGACACCTTGACACCTTGATAATGTGTATAGCTAATCGAAAGGTTTTGTTTTAAGTGTAACAGTTGTATGTGTGTAACAGAAAAACATCAAGTCTCACTTTTCATGTTGATCCTATTATATGTCTTGTGACCTCTTCGTAGACAGACCTAAAATAATATCAGTTTAAATTTTTGTAATTTTCTTATGCTGGTCTTAAACAGCAATTTTATTCTTAAACTTTAGCAATAGATCGGAAGAGAGGGTTTCTGTATCTGTTTTAAATGGCTCATGTTGTATTTACTTTTTTTTTTTGTGCAGTTTGACCTCTAGAATTTGCTTTTGTGCAATTTTATCTGCAGGATTTACCGAAGTGTGGAACTTTGTTTAACAACCTCATGCTTTAATGAATACGCATCTCTCAGGGCAATAGTCAAATGTGACTCTGCCGTATAGTTTTAAGTGTAAAACAACATATATAGACCACATCATAGATAGAGGGGAAGTTGACCTAAACAAAGTATCAGCTTAGTCAAATATTCTCAAACAGAAAGACTATTACTTAAATGAATTGTCATTTATTCCTATAAAACGCAGAATGTTGACAGCTCTTTAAGAAAAAGTCTTCACCTAAAAACATACAGTCCTACATACATAATGTGAAACAGTATCATCTGCTGTCTGAACAAGATGACTAAATCTATTGGCGTAACAGATCCGTCATTTGCACACTTTTGTGTGTTTATTATAAACAGAGCTTTTCAACCCTCTTATACCCCGTACACACTGGTGTAGTAAATTTACCTCTTGTATTTACTTTTGTACAAACATAAATCCTGTATAACGATTGTTTGAATTTTACTCATAGTCTTTACAAGGACATGTAACTTTATTGTTCTTAATGTGTTTGCATTACAATACTGTGGCATCGTTCCTCTAACCAAATCTGACAGAAGAGCAAAAAAAAAAATGTACGAAGATTTATAGCACATATAGTAACTTTATTTGAGTCAAAGATGATGATACCAATTAAAAACTAAACTAATCTTTAATGCTAAGCGGTACGTTGACATAAACTATTCTGCGGACGTTAAGCAACTTACTATAATATTAAGTATAATATAATATAATATGAAATACTGGTTTGTCAAAAAGAGAAAGTTCAGACATATATTTAAAAAGCCTCTTAAATGAAAGGCCGGCGTTCAAAACACACGGTTTCCCATGTGAGGAATAGCATGAGCTTACATCATATTGTCTTCACCTAAAACAAAACAGACCAACAAACAAAGAAATGGGGACAGTGTCATCTCAACCAGACGACTAATCTAGTGGAGTAATACAAAGTCGTTTGCAAAACCATATTTACAAACGTGTGACAAATTTACAAATTGCTCATCATTTGAGTTTTCTATATTCTGCATGCACCATAAACAATGTTTGTTTGGCGTAACTTGTTTTCTTAGTGATTTGGGGTCTTGAATTTACATGGTGCTTTCAGTGCACGTCCTTTTTTTTTTTTATCTGCAGGTTTTACCAGAGTGTGGAACTTTGTTTACCAGCCTCAAACTTTAATGAATGTGCAGCTCTCAGTGCAATAGTCAGATGCGATTCAGTTGTATCAGATTAAGTGTAAAACAGCATAACTTACTTTTTGTGTTGTTGATGCTTTCTGTAATCTGAAATCACAGATATCTGTACAGTTGCCCTAAAAGAAATATAAATTTAGTCAAACACTCTCATGCAGAAAGACTATCACTTAAATTCTTAATCTGCATTTATTCCTAATCACTGAATGTTGAGTTCTCAAAGAAGAGTCCGACAAACTAAATAGTGCGGTTGAGTTGTGTGATGAAAACATCACATGCAAATAAAAAATTTCCAAACTTTCACAAAGGCTCACAGATGGAGTTTGTGTATTTATTATAAATGTTACTTTTCAATGTATGCTATGCCCTCTTTTCTTACTGATTTGGTCTTTTGAATTGTACATTTGTTTTGGACACACAGTAACTCCTTTATAAAGATTATGTTTGAAAGTTATTCAAGAGTGTAAAACTTTACCTCACAGCGGTGTGACATACCTGACAGAATATGTTGGCGTGTAAAAATACGCACAAAGAGTTTACCCCAACTATTAACACACACACACACACACACACACACTCACACCTAACTAATTATTGTGACGCTTTGATAGAACCTTGATATTACCCGGGGCTTTTGAAAAACTATTCTGGACGTTAAATAACTTAATATAATATTAAGTATAATATAATATGAAATACTGGTTTGTCAAAAAGAGATAGTTCAGTCATATATTTAAAAAGCCTCTTAAATGAAAGGTCTGCGTTCATCACACACATCTACCCATGTGTGGAATAACATGAACTAACACCAATGGTGTTCACCTAAAACAAAACTATTTTCTAGCATGAAGCTTTGTCTGGATCACTCAACACAAAGTTTTGTGTTCTGACCTCACAAAGATAACACTAAGATTAGATTTCTTGAGTATTGCATGTTTGCACTGTACCCGAAACTTAGGAATCAACATGTATCCCTTGTGGTTGTTACACATCTCAGGTATACTTTGAAATGTAGGTTTTTCAAAAGAAAAAAGGTTCAGTCATTCATTTTCTAGTACAAGTTTTCTAAGTGAAAATTGTGTTTTAATCATGTGAGGACCCTGCTTGGCTACAGTACTAATAAAAGTTGCTGGTCATCAATCTGTTTTAAAGAATAAAATAAAGTAAAAGTTTTATTTAAAGAAAATAGACAACTTTCCTTGCTTTTTATGGCAAACAAATGTATAAATGCTTGAAATCCCTATGGGTCTTATTTACTGTGAATTTTTAAGTAAAATATGTAATTCTGTTGTTTTGCAACACACACACACACACACACAAAATGGGATGGGTTAAAAACTAAAACATTTTCTTTAAAAATGTTTCTTTTAATAACAAAAGTAACGACCAAATTGATATACACTAATATGATGTTTTTGTGTGTGAGGTCCCAGAGAATCGCCAGAAAGCTTTTGATGAAGTGTCATTCTTTAAACATCTAGGCTAGCCTAAGCAACTGTCGTAAAACCATTAACAAACCCCATTGAGGGTGCACTCTTCCCACGCCAGTTCCACTTGTAAACACCTTCACAGTGAGTTAGATAAACGATTTGATTCTTTGTCTTAGGTATTAACACAAACCTATAGTTCAGGTACTACATCCTACTGTGGCACACACACACACACACACACACACACACACACACACACACACTCTATGCAATATTTACACATAAAGCGTAATTACATACCAGTCGCGTGATTCAGGAATTTAAGTTCCTCAAAACTAGCCTCACCTGAAGCGCAGATAACCTATTTAAGTAACACAATAGAACAGTGACTATCATATAAACAGATAAAGCTTCTTAATAATATTACTAAATAATAAAACACACTTACTGTTAAGACAGGCTTCCATCTTCTTGCACTCACGTTTCAAAACAACACAATCTGGCTCGGAAAATAGTTTGAAAAAACAACGGACGCGCTTGACACGAGACACTAGTATGCTTCAGTAACTGCGTTCGCGCTCTACATTAATTTATACTCGCAGCTTTTGGCGAAGTGTGAACTCGGGGCTCCCCAGCAGACAGAATACACACGGACATAACACCTGTCTCGCGCAGGTAGACGGTCAATAAACAGGAAGGCCATGGGCAGACACCTTTCTTTCACACATCCAACCCAGGATGTCACCGCAGGAGGATGTCACACGGCGCCACGCAGCCTAGACATACCGGAGCCTGTCAGTGACCCATCATAAATCAGAAGCGCTGGTTTCATGATACAAGAATTCTGTCAGTCATGAGCGACAGGGCCATAAATCAGTCAAAAAGTGACACATGGTGTATGTTAACACTACTAACTTTATCAGAATTGTGCGTTTTATGTATCGCTCTCTAAAACGTTGGACACATAATGGTAATTATGGACTACTGAAAGGATAGTGTTTGGTTTCATTGTTTTAGTTTGGTTCTCCCAGGTCTTGCTTTGCCTCTGTTCTCATTCATTGTTAGTTGCCTTGGTTTCTAATTGAATTACACACCTGTTTCCTTTTAGTTCGATAGCATGTATATATATATAGTGCCCTGAGTTTGAGTTGTTCTTGGTCTGATGTTGTTTTTGTATCCAAGCTGTTATGTTCGCTCCTGTGTTTGCTCCATTTTGGATTATCTGCTTTCTTTTGTTTAATTAAATAAAGTCTTCTGCATTAAGATCCACATCTCCCCTTCCTTACCCTTCCTGAACGGTAACAGAATACCAGACCCCAAAAAGAAAACGGATTATGCAGTGGACATCACAAATCCACAGTAATTGTAAATGCATCATACAAAGCTGAACATTCCAAGGCGCTTCAGTGGAAACCCACCAGTATGAATTTGAGGAAGGCCTCGTGTTGTCTTGTGTTATACAGAGCCTGTTTGAGCAGGTCTGGGTGGACAGGGTCCTCGGGTTGCCCTGTGTCCCGCTCAGAGATCTTCTCCAGCAGGGCTGTGTACTGCCAGGCCAAGCGCTGAGCTCCTGCCAGCTCCCTCTCTGTGTCTGCGACTGCGGCTGGCACCGCCTCGCTCAGGATGGCCGGCACTGAAACACACATGGAGAAGTTATACTGAAGAAGTTGAACTGAAACCCTACAGCAGTGTTACTCATTACACGGTCCTCCTGCGGGTCACCAAGCTTTCATTCGTGGCTCGCATGGCGATACATAATACGGTGATATGATCATGCAGTCAATAAAAATATTTAAACATTAAAAACAAATAGGGGTGACATAAGCCGTTAAAAAACTCTGCTCTATTACAAATAATTTCGATTGGATTGAAAGGGGTGGTTTATTCCTTTCTATCGAGAGAACATGTAAAACACTTGATCGTGTTGAAAACCGAAACTGAAAGCACTGCACATGTGCAATGACGCTGAAATACCGGAATGACATATGAGTCGCAAAACGAGCAGTTCTTCTGTTGAATAGTGTCATATAAATGAGTGTCTGTTATTCTAAACTCCTCCTTTCTCTGTGTGTGTGAAGAGGAGCAGGACAACGGCCCACCAGTCCTCGCTTCAGACTCATCCACACACACGACTGGTTTTGGCCATTTGTACTGTGTGATCAATATAAGCAGCGGCACAACGGTTCATATACTCATGTCTCCAAATTATGACCAGTAGTAGATAAATATTAAGCCTGCTGTTTAAAACAATTCTCTATATTTATTTGTGCAGTGTGCGTATGTAAAAAAAAATCAATTCCGATTTGAAGCTTGTGACAAATAAAATGCTCACATCAACCCGATCACATGTTTAACCTTCATGAGCACTACATTCAGATTCATATATCAGAATAAATTCAGTCCGATTGAAACAAAAGTTGTGCATGTAAACATAGCCAGTGACTCATAGCCAAATGTGCTCTTGGATGGTTAGATGATGGGCTAATGTAGAAAGAATTTTTATAAATTAAAGGTCATTCAAAATATATTCTGGGATGAATATTCTGCTCATCCTAGCATTAAGGGCCTCCTGCCCCCCACCCCCTCATATTGTATGTTCAGGGATGACAGATTAATAAGCATGGTATTCATGACTGGATGTAACTTTTGATACTTTGCTGTAAATGGCTCTCTCCTATTGACTTTGTCCTATCAGTGTGGCTGGCTCTCAAGAAAAAATAGCTAAGCCCACTGCCCTACAGTCATGAAAACAAGGACGTTATGAAACCGGCACGTACAGTTCTGGATGCCCTCTCCTCCTTTCTCGTTGTCCCTGTTGAAGAGGCGTATGCCGCTGACAATCAGAGTCAGTTGAGTCAGCTGCTTTTCTTTGTCTTGTTTCAGCAGAGACATGAAGGTTGCCAGCTGTGACTGTGGAAAGACGCTCTGCAGAGCCGCTGAAACAAACACACAGGGGCATTACAGAGCATTACATTATCGTATCTTAGAGGAGATTTCAGTGTTTAGTGGTTGTTGTTGCGCTGGCTGTTATAGCAGTGATCATACAAGATCAGAAACAAAAGCAGTCAGACATGACTAACACAAGCAAATTACTGAGATAAACTACGTAGTATTCATTATTCACTTCACAATGGATAATCCATTTATGAGTAAAGTATTATGAATTTAATCTGATAGACAGATGAATATACAGTAAAGTGTAATTCATTCCCATGATGCAAAGCTGAATTTTCAGCATCATTACTTCAGTCTTCAGTGTCACATGATCCTTCAGAAATCAGTATAATATGATGATTTGGTTCTCAAGAAACATTTATGATTATCATCAATTATGAAAACATTGTGCTGCTTCAGATATTTGTGGAAACTGACGCATTTCATTTTTCAGGATTCTATGATGAATAAAAAGGTCAAATGCATTTATTAAATTTTTTCATCATTATAAATGTCTTTATTGTCACTTTTGATACATTTATCCACACTTAATAAAAGTATTAATTTGTTTTTCATCTAACCCCAAAACTTCTGAATGGTAGTACATTTCTAAATATTTATGGGGGCACCAAAACTAAACTACTGTATGAATGTCATTGAATTAATAGATAACAATGTCAATATTGAATTAACTGACAGTAACTTTTTAGTTTGAAAACATTTCAATGACAATGAAACAATGAAATGAACATGAAATAACAATGAAATGCAACGCCATATTTACTCAAATCATTCCTGAAGGAAGCACATAAAGAGGAAAGAAAATAGGTGCTAAAATAGATCCTTGAGGGACACCACATGATAGGATTAGAATATGATGATTAATCGTATCGAACGCTGCTGTAAGATAAAGAAGTGCCTAAAAGTCAAAATATAGTCAAATTAGCAGAATCGGTTCACAGAGAAATGTAATTGAAAACCCTTGGCAAAGCTGATTCTCAACTTTTATGTGTTGTACTAGCCTGACGTCGTCATACTCAGATTCTAGTCTGAATGTGAGTGATACGGCTCCGTTGGGCTGTGATTATGGGGCGTTTCAACCCAACCAGGAAAGAAAATGCCTCTGCACTCAATTGGATGGACCGAATCCCGTAGGAAGGACGGCAAAAACATCTTTCCGATTGACTAATGCCTTGATCGCGGTTCTCTGTTCCTCTTTTTAAATGAATGCGTTGTCTACATCTTCTATAACAGACGCGATGGCTGAATCTACACATCTCAGTTCTCCAGCGGCAGCCATTCTGTGTTGTAAACGAATTCAACCCAAGCGCTCTTTGGTGACGTGATGATTACGTTACTGTTTATCATCTGTCCATCATCATATGAAGCCCGCCCTGGCAATTTGATTGGTCCGACTTTGGTTCGGGCATACTTGCTTCACAACCAAGGGGGTAATCTACCAGCCGGAAACTGAAGCCTCCCTGGGCGCCGCCATTGTAGCAGACCATCTCCTGCTGTTAGCATTCCATTGACTCCCATTCATTATGGTGTCATTTTGACAGCGAATAACTTTACATCTGAGCCGTTTAAAGACTCAGACCATTAAAGACTCATGACTCCAAATTAAAGACCATTATTTATTTCTAAAGAAACACGACAATGTATAAAAGACTCCATTACCTTGTATCTTACGTTATGGCCCCGTAGAAGCAATTTTTGTAAAAAATAGGCTAACGATTGCGTCATATCCACTCGACTCTCTGTCGTACAGTCGAGAAATTACCGTACAGACAGGAGGAGAAGCTCACAGGCAATGTGAAGGCATAAAGGCCGATAAAGTCAAGGGAGAAGCCCATAGAGAGTCATAAAGTGTCTCCTGCTGCTAGCTCATGCACAGCTAATGCTCACGCTCTCCGTCTCTGCGAGATTCGGAAGAGAATCTTTCAGATTTCTCTCGGCACTGCTACTAGAAGACACACAGGTTGCTCACGTGACATCTACGTCGTCAAAGCTCAGTGTGAGCCGGCGCAGTACGCCTGGCGATCAGGAAGTGAGTGCTTCTGATTGGGCTTCAGTTCCCTCCGTTGAAATCTATGGGGTCGCTGTGTCCATTTCGTTTACTGTCTATGTTCACAACGGATCAAGTCCAGACCGAACTTCCTGACCTCAAATGTTGTGGGCGGGGCTAAGCTCGGCTGGGATCCAGGCTAGTGTTTTACAGATATCACAAATATCATTTTAATCAAGAAATGTCTGTAATTTTCCAAGATCTTAGCCAGGTTAATTTTGACCCATAAAATGTATTGCCACAAATTTACCCGTGTGACTTATGCCTGGTTTTGTGGTCCAGGGACAGGTGTATATTGGTTTGTGTGTAGTTAAGCTCTAGCTGGTTGTATTGGAGGTGTTGTACAGTACCTGTGGTCTCCCTCACGGTGGTAATGTCTGTGGCCGAGCCGAGGTTGGAGCGCTGCATGATGTAGCTGATGATCTTGCTGTACAGGCCCTGCAGGTCCTCTCTGGTCTGAGCTCGACAGTCCGTGATCTCTCTGCTCAGAGACTGCAGACGAGACTGCAGGACCTTCTGCTGCAACTCCAGAAACTCACCTGAGACACACACAATCAGATTTATATGGGAATGACTGGATTTCACCTGCAAAAGTTAGCTAAACAATAAATGTGACCGCACTTTAAGCATCAGATCAGAAGCAACGGACATGAGGTTACAACTGCACTTAATAAATGACATTAAAAACTGCACTAAACTCCACTATATAGTTGGTCTTTCATGAACTGCATTGCACGACTAGTACAGCTGCTAGATTAGTCATAACTCTGATGATGTGTATGTTAGGAGTGTAATGATTCCCTCATGTCACAATACTGAACTAACCCATATTATTGCGATGCTCCAAGACATATGATAAAAGTTTAAACAAAACATTTTCTGTTGATTAAACAGTTTCAACAGGTCCGGATCATTGAGCTGAACTCACATGACCCTCGCTCGTCTCTGTGGTGTTCACACTTACGTGGAGATGTGTAGTTCATGTCAAAGTAAACCTGCATCTTAATGGTGTTTAGAGTTGGACTCGCCTGGTCCATGAGTCTGTCCACACACAGCTGAAGACATGAAAGACAAGGCCATTGAATCACGTTACACTTACTGCTCCTGCAGACAAGTCCTCTTCTGTTTATTACCTAGATAGTAAAGTTTGACTAGACAAACCTTGATGTTGGCTTGAGAAAGCCTGGCCTGAATGTTTTTAAAGGGTCAAGAAATTTTAAACTAAATATTCTGTGCGTTGAACATCATAGAAGACAATGTTACCATCCGTTAGTTTTACTATTACGAGAAAAGTTTTTGCACTATTTTCATCTTCCAGGTTTAAATTAGTCTTCGACTCATCAGTGTCTCATAATTATTCATAAGACCGCGTGTCCTTATCCTATGAGAAGACTCCTCGCTTAATTATGCACAAAGGCATGCGTTGATTTCCTATGACAGGCTCTTCAAACAGTGGGATTGCATATTACCAGACCCCGTCTACGGAGAGCCTGGCCACTCCCTATTAAGTCCTATTGTACCAAATTTTGGTTGCAGTTCCACCAGAGTTCCACTGGGGGCGGTCGCCTGAGTCCAAAATGAATGGGAGTCTATGGAGCTAGACGGCTAAATGTGTCTCTTTGATTACGGACTGGACTGATTAAGTCAAGTCAAGTCAAGTCAAGTATATTTATATAGTGCTTTTCACAATACAGATTGTATCAAAGCAGCTTCACAGTATTAATCAAAACAACATAACAATGTTCGTTTCTTAGTGGAAAAAGCATCCACGTTTGGTAGAGCTGATCAATGGTATTAATGATTGGTTAATTAATTTGAATATCCCCAACTGAGCAAGCCAAAGGCAACAGTGGCAAGGAACCGAAAAACTCCATTAAGTGACCTAATGGTGTCCTAAAACTCCATCAGGTGACCCAATGGAGGAAAAAAAAACCTTGGGAGAACCCAGGCTCAGTCGGGGGCCAGTTCTCCTCTGGCGTTTATGAACTAGAGGCCGGATTTACAGTAACTGTAAGATAAAAAATTTATATGAATGGCTGGCTGAAGATATGCGTCTTTAGTCTAGTTTTAAACTGGGAGAGCGAGTCTGAGCAACGAACAATATCAGGAAGGCTATTTCAGAGCTTCGGAGCTAAATGTGAAAATGCTCTCCCTCCTTTGGTGGATCTGGATATCCTAGGTATGACCAGAAGCCTCGAATTTAGTGATCTTAAAGAGCGCGATGGATTATAGGGCGATAGAAGATCCGTTAAATAGACTGGAGCTAAACCATTTAGAGCTTTATAAGTCAGAAGCAATACCTTGTAATTAATACAGAACTTTATAGGTAACCAATGTAGTGATGATAAAATCGGTGTTATATGATCATATCTCTGATTACGACCAGAGATACCGCTTGATGGCATCGTGGCATCCGAAGCGGGACCAGAATGTTAAGGCGGACTTAACTCTTCTAGCACGTGTGTTTACCTGTGTCAGCTGTGTTGTGTGTTTACCTGTGTCAGCTGTGTTGTGTGTTTACCTGTGTCGGCTGTGTTGTGTGTTTACCTGTGTCAGCTGTGTTGTGTGTTTACCTGTGTCGGCTGTGTTGTGTTTACCTGTGTCAGCTGTGTTGTGTTTACCTGTGTCAGCTGTGTTGTGTGTTTACCTGTGTCGGCTGTGTTGTGTATTTACCTGTGTCAGCTGTGTTGTGTATTTACCTGTGTCAGCTGTGTTGTGTTTACCTGTCAGCTGTGTTGTGTATTTACCTGTGTCAGCTGTGTTGTTTACCTGTGTCAGCTGTGTTGTGTGTTTACCCGTGTCAGCTGTGTTGTGTGTTACCTGTGTCAGCTGTGTTGTTTACCTGTGTCAGCTGTGTTGTGTATTTACCTGTGTCAGCTGTGTTGTGTTTACCTGTGTCAGCTGTGTTGTGTATTTACCTGTGTCAGCTGTGTTACCTGTGTCAGCTGTGTTGTGTATTTACCTGTTTCAGCTGTGTTGTGTGTTACCTGTGTCAGCTGTGTTGTGTATTTACCTGTGTCAGCTGTGTTGTGTTTACCTGTGTCAGCTGTGTTTTGTATTTACCTGTGTCAGCTGTGTTGTTTACCTGTGTCAGCTGTGTTGTGTATTTACCTGTGTCAGCTGTGTTGTGTTTACCTGTGTCGGCTGTGTTGTGTATTTACCTGTGTCAGCTGTGTTACCTGTGTCAGCTGTGTTGTGTATTTACCTGTTTCAGCGGTGTTGTGTGTTACCTGTGTCAGCTGTGTTGTGTATTTACCTGTGTCAGCTGTGTTGTGTTTACCTGTGTCGGCTGTGTTGTGTTTACCTGTGTCAGCTGTGTTGTGTGTTACCTGTGTCAGCTGTGTTGTGTATTTACCTGTGTCAGCTGTGTTGTGTTTACCTGTGTCGGCTGTGTTGTGTTTACCTGTGTCAGCTGTGTTGTGTATTTACCTGTGTTGTGTATTTACCTGTGTCAGCGGTGTTGTGTGTTACCTGTGTCAGCTGTGTTGTGTGTTTACCTGTGTCAGCTGTGTTGTGTGTTTACCTGTGTCGGTTGTGTTGTGTATTTACCTTGTCAGCTGTGTTGTGTATTTACCTGTGTCAGCGGTGTTGTGTGTTACCTGTGTCAGCTGTGTTGTGTGTTACCTGTGTCAGCTGTGTTGTGTATTTACCTGTGTCAGCGGTGTTGTGTGTTACCTGTGTCAGCTGTGTTGTGTGTTACCTGTGTCAGCTGTGTTGTGTGTTACCTGTGTCAGCTGTGTTGTGTATTTACCTGTGTCAGCTGTGTTGTGTGTTACCTGTGTCAGCGGTGTTGTGTGTTACCTGTGTCAGCGGTGTTGTGTGTTACCTGTGTCAGCTGTGTTGTGTGTTACCTGTGTCAGCTGTGTTGTGTGTTACCTGTGTCAGCTGTGTTGTGTGTTACCTGTGTCAGCTGTGTTGTGTGTTACCTGTGTCAGCTGTGTTGTGTATTTACCTGTGTCAGCGGTGTTGTGTGTTACCTGTGTCAGCTGTGTTGTGTGTTACCTGTGTCAGCTGTGTTGTGTGTTACCTGTGTCAGCGGTGTTGTGTGTTACCTGTGTCAGCTGTGTTGTGTATTTACCTGTGTCAGCTGTGTTGTTGATGGTCATGGTACCAAGTACAACAAAGTCTGGATGGTTTGGTTTGGTTTTGTCAACTCAAAACTAATCCTATAACCCTGAGATTGTTCAACTCTCATCATGGTACAGGCAAAAACCACCTCTCTAATCAGTTAGGCTAGTCTCTTATTGCCCTGTTTAGCTGGAACAAACAACAAGCCCTGAAAATAAATAAATAAATTTATAAAATAACACATATTACACATATACTTGATATTTAATCTTATTAGATTATTGTGTTATTGCGTTTAATCGATTTTACTTTCAATAAAACATGGGTTTGTAAAAGGCCTGAGTTGTTGTTGCATTTCCACTGTTCTGACCAGCAGGGGTCACCAGCGTGTGGCGAGTCGAACGCTTCCAAACAGTGAATCGTTTAACGAAGCAATCGGTTCAATAGATTCGAAGCTTTAGCTGTGTCTGAAACCGCTCACTCGTTCACTCATTCACTAATCCCTATAGTGTATGGCACTTGAGTGCACTATATCTGCAAGGAGTGAACGAAATGAAGTGAGTGAATTCGGACGCTGACGTTTACACTGTGCGTCGGAGAGCTGGAGCTGAGTGACATAAGCGTGAGTCTCGCACTGAATGCGTGAAAACAGGGAATTTATTAATCCTTTAAAAGCAGTTTTAATATTATTTTTTTTCCACAAATTATTCAACATAACTTTCTGTTTACCTCAATGAGTTTCTGCACATCTTGCTTTGTAAGAGTCCTGTCCACGTTAAAGTGATTCCTGGGGTCCAGAACAACAGCTTTGACCTGAGCACACAGGTAACGTTAACGTAATGAGCTAACGTTACAAACACATTCATCAGCTTGATCTGTGTGATTCTCAGTCACTCACCATGAACGCGATGAGCGTCTCGGACAGAGTCTGTCCTCTGCTCAAACATGTCTGCGCGATCTCACGAATGATGTTTCTTATGACGCTTTCAGCCTGTGTACTCGACATGTTACTCAACTATAACATGTACAGTTTTTTAACTTGGAAAAAGTCCCGACGGCTTGTGCTGTAGCGGTACCGGTGTGGTGTTGTGCGTCGAGTGGTTGTCATGGAGACGGAGGGTGTGCGGGTGCGCTTCTGAAAGGCGCCGGAGGAGGCGCTGCTGCACCGACCAAACCGCACGAGCCTGTTAGTGCACTGAAACAAGTTACCACAATACACTAGTGATTACACTACAGACAACTGATACAGGCCTGCGTTATAGTGTCGACCAGGTGAAAACCCCCTCCAAATATTGACTCAGTGATACCACTGTCTGTGTACACTGGCTGGGAACGGCTGGAACGATAATAAAGAGAGTATGAGAGCTTTAATAGCACCAGTGCTGTTTTCCTTCTGCAGTGAACACACAATTCAATCAACTCAGACCATCATTAACGCAAAACATTAGCAGCCATATAGTTATTTAGTCATCAGCAGCAAATCATTTAGACATGAACTTGGCTAAGAACCATAAAACACTCAATAAATCACTGTGAAACTGAACATTCAGTCAGAGATTGTGTGAATAAACTATATAAACTATCCTACTGTATTGGATGATGATGGGAAGAAAAGCTTTAGCTGAACACACTCCTCAAAGTTCATATTTTTATTGTTGTGACGAATCAACAGATGACAGAATTGTAGTGATAAAAAAAAATATATAAAAAAAATATATATATATAGCCTATATATAAATAATGGTAGCACAGGACAGGTGCTGCTGAAAGTGAGTTCCTTCTGGTTTTATAATCATTCACAGCAGCTTAACTTCAATAAAAAATAATCATTTGATATTCATGTACAGTTAAAATTGGTACAATAACATATATAAATTCCTTCAAAAACAATACTTTTTTCTGTATCATTGTTGATTAGCACGCACACATACATGTCTGGTCCGCTATCTTTGTGGGGACACTACATAGACATAATGATTTTTATACTGTAAAATCTGTATATTCTATCCCCTTACACTAACCCTACCCCTAAACCTACCCATCACACAAAACTTTCTGCATTTTTACATTTCCAAAAAACATCACTTAGTATTAATACGCTGTTTTCCTCATGGGGACCAGAAAATGTCCCCACAAGGACAAGGATTTCAGATATTGCTATCTTTGTGGGGACATTTGGTCCTCAAAATGTAATATAAACATGAGCACACATGTACACACTTTGTGCACTGTTTTTGTAAAGAGATATTTTCAATGTTACATCAGAAACGTTACCCAACAGTACTGGCCAAATCTTGCTCAATTATATTTTTCATTCCCGTAAAGTTAAATATGGCTTCCCGACAAGATGCAGGGTTTGACAATCACAAATATTCCATTATATTACAGTAGATGCTTAACCAGAGACCGTTTCTGAAGGGTGTTTGTATGAAGTTGACTCTTTATAGCTGCATAATAGATATTTGTCCTCCGTCTGCTGTAATGTTTTCTAAACATGCCCATGCTCATCTACAGCTCATAAAAAAACACTTGTCCATGAAGCAGCTTCCAGGTTTTGTTCTTCTAATACAGAAGCAAAAGGATGCTAAGACTCTAGTGTTCACAGTAAATAAGAGCTTAAGCACTCAACAAAGTCTGCTAAAAATCCTTCATTATATAGTCTCGTTTGTAATCTTAAAGTTAGTATGAAACGTAAGTTGCGATCATCTTTTCATCCCTATTATGTCGTATATCCGAGTGAAACTTCTAGAATAACAACAAGTGTGGCCGCCCTCGTCATCAGAGAAGAGAAGAGATGCTGTAGAGCGAGGGGAAGTTATTTTGGCTCAAAATTATTATGAGACACATGAATTAAAAACAATCAAGATGTGCACCGATAAATTATTTGATAAATACTTAAATATTCCATAAAAACTTGGTGACTTTAAAGGTGGACAAATAGCAAGTGTACAGTGTAAAGTCTCCTTCATATTCAGTGGCATTACTCCTCTGTTTATTCTGGGTTGGAGTGGATTATAAGGCCCCAATTTCGCTTCATATTGGTGAAGTCATCTTCCAGCTCAGCGCCTTCCTCTGAGGACTGTCTCAGGACCACGTTAGGCAGGAGTGAGACGGCTTCAGTCTTGATCTGTGGCTCGTCCTCAAGACCCAACATGCCCATCAGAGGGAATGTCAGCTCTCGAGTCGCTGGGCTCCAGTCCAAAAATATCTGTGCTTCCACTTCCTCATCGTACTGCTCGTCCTCACACTCGTCCTCGCAGGCGTCCTCAGGCTCAGTGGGGTCTACGGCGAGGTCTTGAGTCCTGTACGGGCTGAGCTCGGCCGGACACTGGCCCAGTGCGTGGAAACTGGCCGGCAGCACGATGCCGTAATCTCCTGCCTCGCTGTGCAGAGGCTCCTGTGGCCACGGCTCCTGTGGCTCGGCGTCTTCCATCACTGAGTCTCCGTCCTCTGCGTCTGCTGGAGGAGCTCCGGATCCGTCCGGCGGCGGCTCGTGCTGCAGCGCGTAAGACACGGGCGGCTCCGGCACAGCGTTCAGAGCCTGGGCCGCGGACGACACGGGCTGAGGCAGAGTCGCAGGACAGAGCGGAGACCACTCATCTTCAAACCGTCCCATTTTTAACACGTTAATAATGATTGTTGGAGGCATTTCAGGTTGGAAGGCTTGTAGCTTATCACTTCTTCGAGCCACATGCTGAAATGACAAAAGTACAGCTTTAAAAGTCAGCTTTATGTCACTTTAAGCACTTTATACAAATACATGTTGTTTCAAAACAGTTTCACATTGTCAATGATTGGATAATAAAAAAGGAAAATAATAGAATGATGCAATTTTCATCAGATATCAATATAAATTAAAATTCTGCAACTTTAAAATGACAAAAGATCTGGGCCCGTATTCATAAAGATTCTAAGAATCCTCTCAGAAAACTCTTAATTTAGCTTAAAATCTTTTACGTAGGAGTCTTCGCTTAAGAGCGATTCGGGACCGATCTGAGAGCAACTCTGACTAGGAAAAGACACAAACGTTCATCTGAGTGAGGAGGCGGGGTTAGAGAGGAGGCGGGGTTAGAGAGGAGGCGGGGTTGACCCCGTTGCTATGTATGACACAATCTTCTGAAGACTGTGATTGGTTGGTTGTCCAAGTGTAATTTTTCCCATTTGACCATTCTCACACACACACAAACATTACATGTAAAAGTGTGTATATAAATCACTTTTTTTATTTACCATGCTCTTAATTTCCTATAAGGTGATTGGCTTATGTAATGTTTTCATAGATGGCGGCGCGCGCAGTCGCAGCGGCTAGGAGCTCTCACAGCGGGCATAGGTTTTTCGTTTTTTTAGTAGCACTTAATATTATTGCACGCAGCTTTCAACTGGAGATACACATATACAGTCGCCATGAATTATTACGACTTAACAACGGAGCAGAATACCATCTTCCAGTGGATATATCCATCCTCCCCGAGATCGCTAGATCACTACCTGGGATTCCCGAGGCTGTGAACCGGATAAGGAGACGCTGTGAGCGGCGACAGAAGAGAGGCAAGCGCGGGGGAGTGCGGGTCAGGCTAAAGGCCAATCCATTCAAGACTCCGCTTCCCACCATCTTCCTATCGAATGCCCGCTCAATCCGGAACAAGATGGATGAAGTCCGACTGCGATTGACTATGCAGAAACAGATGGATAACTGCAACAGCTTGATCTTCACGGAAACATGGCTAGATAGCACGACCCCGGCGGCAGCGATCGAGCTAGCCGGCCGTACTAACTACCGAGCTGACAGGACAGCAGACTCGGGTAAGAAGATCGGTGGAGGTCTGTGTATTTACATTAACGACTCTTGGTGCACAAATACTACTGTAGTTGAACAGCTTTGCTGCCCTGACGTGGAATTCTTGCTGCTTAAATGCAGACCATTCTACATCCCCCGTGAATTCAGTGTTGTTTACATTTGCGCAATCTACATCCCGCCTGATGCAAATACAAAACTAGCGTTAACAAGGCTTCATGACTGCATACACAAATGTCTGGTTGCACACCCTGACTGTACTTTTATTGCAGCGGGGGATTTTAATCATGCCAATTTAAAGACTGTACTTCACACATTTCACCGTAATGTGAGATGTGCAACGAGAGGGAAGAATATACTCGATCAGGTATATACTAATATGGCACACGCATATAGAGCTCAGGTGTACCCCCACCTGGGTCTCTCTGACCATGTCTCACTCCTCTTATACCCCTGCTATATCCCGAAGGCCAGATCCATTAGGCCCTTAACTAGGTCTGTTAGGATGTGGCCTGATGATGCAATCCCCAGACTCCAGGATTGTTTTGACTCCACCGACTGGGATATTTTTAGAGGACAGGGGGCGCTGACACCCGGCTCTCTGAATGAATTCACTGAATCAGTTTTGGATTACATTAACTTCTGTGTGGATGCCGTTACATCTTCGAAGCAGGTCCGTGTAGCTCCAAACCAAAAACCATGGATGACACCAAAACTAAAAACATTAATTAACGCCAGAGACATAGCTTATAGATCTGGGGACACTGAGGCATACAGTACAGCTAGGGCAGCTCTTAGGAAGGGCATTAGATATGCCAAATTGGCATACAAGAACCGTGTTGAGGCCCACTTCTACAACTCCTCAAACCCCCGGCAAGTGTGGGAGGGTATTAGGGCAATCACAGACTACAAGGGAGTCCCATCCCTCCCTGTCAATAGTTGTGCCACTTTAGTGGAAGAATTTAACACCTTTTATGCCCGCTTTGATAGAGATAACAAAGACTCTGTGTTGCACCCTATCCACTCTAATGATGCTGCCCTAGTCTTGTGCACTCATGATGTCAGACTTTGCCTACGCAACATCAATCCAAGGAAAGCAGCAGGACCAGATGGAGTACAGGGTCGGGTGCTTAAAGACTGTGCAGCCGAACTAACAACGGTCTTCACTACCATCTTTAATCTGTCACTGGCGACCTCATGGTTCCCTGCATGCTTGAAATCGGCCATAATAGTTCCAGTCCCCAAACAGTCTAATGTCACAAGCCTGAACGACTACAGGCCAGTGGCACTCACCCCCATCATTGCAAAATGTTTTGAGAGACTGGTCATCACATACATAAAAACTGCCATACCGCCCTCACTAGATCAATACCAGTTTGCATACAGGAAGAACAGGTCAACGGAGGATGCCATAGCTATTGTGTTACACATTTTGCTAGAACATTTAGAGCACAAGAACACATATGCAAGGCTTCTCTTTGTCGATTTTAGTTCGGCATTTAACACAATCTTGCCAAACAAACTACGTAACAAACTACATGGACTTGGACTAGGCACCACATTATGTAACTGGATACTGGACTTTCTAACAAACCGCACACAATATGTCAGAGTGGGCAAGCACACATCCTCCACCCTAACTATTAACACCGGGGCTCCCCAGGGATGTGTGCTCAGCCCACTTCTCTACACACTTTTCACACACGACTGCAGTTCTTTCTACCCCTCCAACTACGTAATAAAATTTGCCGATGACACAACAGTGCTCGGCCTCATCACCGGGAATAACGAGAACGCATACAGGCGAGAGGTCCAAATGCTGGCGGCATGGTGCAGCAGCAACAACTTGACCCTCAACACAAAGAAAACCAAGGAAATCATTGTGGATTTCCGCAAGACTGGACAGTTAATCCATTCTCCACTCCTCATTGGAAATGAGGTGGTAGAGAGGGTCTCTGTTTTTAAGTTTTAGGTGTGACTGTGACGGAGGATCTGTCGTGGGGGAAGACCATCACCTCTGCCACAGCGAAGGCCCAACAGCGCCTCTTTTTCCTCAGGAAGCTGAGGTGGGCAAAACTGCCCCAGAGACTTATGATCAACTTTTACCACTGTGCAGTGGAGAGTGTGTTGACCTACGGGTTACTGGTGTGGTTTGCTGCCTGCACCAGCTCAGAGAAAGAGGCCCTACACAGAGTGGTAAGAGCCGCAGAAAAGATCATTGGGGTCACTCTCCCAGATATCCCAACTGTGTACACGTCCCGCTGCATGAACCGAGTGAAGAACATCCTCCAGGACCATCTACATCCGGCATATCACCTCTTCCAACTACTGCCTTCGGGGAGAAGATATAGGTCCATCAGGACCAAAACCAGCAGGCTGGCCAACAGTCTTTACCCCCATGCAGTTAGGCTGCTTAATGAGCAGTCTACCCTCCCATTCCCCATCGGACATCCCTCTGTGACATAATGTTTCTGTCCATACACCATCAATACCAGTGATCTGGACTTTGCATTGCTGCAAAAAACACTTCAACAACCTTACCGTTACTAGATTTATTAATTATATCTTGTACTTACTGGATACAGCACTTTATGGGGTTTTCTAGGGGTATTTATAGAGGGTTAAATTAGGTACAGAGTCATGGGTAAGTTAATCTTAATTTATGGGGACACATATTGATAAGGCAAATGGGTGGACAACTTAAAACTATATGCCTGTCTGTTTTTTGCTCTAACAACTTTTCGTTGTTATCCTGTAACAATGACTAAATAAATAAACTGAACTGAAACTGAACTGGCTTAGAATGATAAAAATTGTTCCACTCTTTCCAATTACACTGATTGCTAGCGTGTCTATTTAAGTGGTGGTTTGAATGTTGGTTTTAATATATCAAACATGGAATCAAAACCAAGAAGGGCGAGAAAGCCCAGCTGGACAGAGGAACAGTGTTTACTGTTAGCCCAGTTACTGGATGAACACAAGGCCATTCTTAAAGGAAAATTCGGGCCGGGTGTCGATCTATAGCGTCTTTTTAACTCACTGTCATCCATCGTCTGAAACACATTTCTTCTCCCTCTTCTTCTTTCCTCCATTTTCTCCTCTGCTAAATAAACTCTTAAGCCTCTTAAAAGTCCTCGTCCGTGCTCCTGACAATTTTGCCCTTAAGACCTCTTTTAAGGGTTAAGATGCTTTCTGAATGACTTTTTTCTTTACTAGGATTTTTTCTTTAATTTTAAGAGTAAACGCCCACATTTCTAAGAATTTTGTCACTAGGAGCTACTCTTTGCATTAAGATTCTTCATGAATACGAGCCCAGACTACTATCTCACTACCTGTAACCAGGGTTTGAAATGAACACCCGCCAAATGTGGGTAAAAATTAACTGTGGCGCCGCAGTTAACGCTGTCAAATCACGAGCCACTTTGGCGGTTAACTTATTATATTTACTCACTTTGCTGGAAGTTCATGTAAGACAAATCTGCGCAGATTTAGCACAAATACTCAACACGTGAGTCATGATACAGTATTAAATACAGCGTATTGTGCAGAATCTGCTCATATCTGACTTACTTGAACAAACGTCACTACTCAACAAATAACGGCGTGCTTGTTCATTTGCATTGAAGCAATAGCAGAGATTAAAAAAGCATTTGCTTAACAGAAAAGACATTGTTATTTTCCAACATCCTACATTTCTTTTTATGTTCTTTGTACTGTATTGATCTGTCCACCTAAAACACATTTTTGGTGAAAAAGATGAGGATGAAAGAGAAAGGGAGTAGATGCTGGATGGCAGGATTTAGTTTGAATAAGAAATTAATGTATGAAATCCACATTTTATAATATATATTTGCTGTGACGTGCTTCATCTAGTACATTTATTTATTTATTTTGGCTAGTAGAAGTTCTGAATGGCCGGTAACTTAATTTAGTAGCCAAATTGGCAGGGGAGTGAAAAAGTACATTTCAAACCCTGCCTGTAACATGTGTAAGGGCCACCCATTGGCCCAATGACGGAATCCAACGGTGTGGGCGAAGGTATATGGGTGCATGTCTTTTCAGCGCTCCAGTGAACTTACCTTTTTTATTAGAATTTAGTTTCAATATTACTTTAGCTCTACACTTAATCTGACTCCAATTTCAAATAATAATCAAATTTATATGGTGTTTCTGATTAGAAAATATTGATTATGACTGAGGACTGCGGACACTTGATTATGATTTAATTTAGATTTTTGATTATTCTGAGTGTCCCATACTTTAAATTATTTAGTTCCCCGGCTCCACCACAGTCCTCGGTCCCCCCAGCTCTACCGCAGTCCTCAGTCCCCCAGGCTCCACCGTAGTCCTCGGTCCCCCCGGCTCTACCGCAGTCCTCGGTCCCCCAGGCTCCACCGCAGTCCTCAGTCCCCCAGGCTCCACCGCAGTCCTCAGCCCACCCCCCGGCTCCACCGCAGTCCTCAGTCCCCCAGGCTCCACCGCAGTCCTCAGTCTCCCCGGCTCCACAGCAGTCCTCAGTCCCCCCGGCTCCACAGCAGTCCTCAGTCCCCTCGGCTCCACCGCAGTCCTCAGTCCCACCGGCTCCACCGCAGTCCTCAGTCCCCCAGGCTCCACCGCAGTCCTCGGTCCCCCCAGCTCTACCGCAGTCCTCGGTCCCCCAGGCTCCACCGCAGTCCTCGGTCCCCCCAGCTCTACCGCAGTCCTCAGTCCCCCAGGCTCCACCGCAGTCCTCAGTCCCCCAGGCTCCACCGCAGTCCTCAGTCCCCCAGGCTCCACCGCAGTCCTCAGTCCCCCCGGCTCCACAGCAGTCCTCAGTCCCCTCGGCTCCACCGCAGTCCTCAGTCCCCCCGGCTCCACCACAGTCCTCAGTCCCATCCGGCTGCACAGCAGTCCTCAGTCCCCCCGGCTCCACCGCAGTCCTCAGTCCCCCCGGCTCCACCGCAGTCCTCAGTCCCATCGGCTCCACCGCAGTCCTCAGTCCCACCGGCTCCACCGCAGTCCTCAGTCCCCCCGGCTCCACCGCAGTCCTCAGTCCCCCCGGCTCCACCGCAGTCCTCGGTCCCCCAGGCTCCACCGCAGTCCTCAGTCCCCCAGCCTCCACCGCAGTCCTCAGTCCCCCAGGCTCCACCGCAGTCCTCAGTCCCCCCGGCTTCACAGCACTCCTCAGTCCCCCCGGCTCCACCGCAGTCCTCAGTCCCACCGGCTGCACAGCAGTCCTCAGTCCCCCCGGCTCCACCGCAGTCCTCAGTCCCCCCGGCTCCACCGCAGTCCTCAGTCCCCCCGGCTCCACCGCAGTCCTCAGTCCCACCGGCTCCACCGCAGTCCTCAGTCCCCCCGGCTCCACCGCAGTCCTCAGTCCCACCGGCTGCACAGCAGTCCTCAGTCCCCCCGGCTCCACCGCAGTCCTCAGTCCCATCGGCTCCACAGCAGTCCTCAGTCCCCCCGGCTCCACCGCAGTCCTCAGTCCCCCCGGCTCCACCGCAGTCCTCAGTCCCACCGGCTCCACCGCAGTCCTCAGTCCCCCCGGCTCCACCGCAGTCCTCAGTCCCACCGGCTGCACAGCAGTCCTCAGTCCCCCCGGCTCCACTGCAGTCCTCAGTCCCATCGGCTCCACCGCAGTCCTCAGTCCCCCCGGCTCCACAGCAGTCCTCAGTCTCCCCGGCTCCACCGCAGTCCTCAGTCCCACCGGCTCCACCGCAGTCCTCAGTCCCCCCGGCTCCACCGCAGTCCTCGGTCCCCCCGGCTCCACCGCAGTCATCAATCCCCCCGGCTCCACCGCAGTCCTCAGTCCCCCCGGCTCCACCGCAGTCCTCAGTCCCACCGGCTGCACAGCAGTCCTCAGTCCCCCCGGCTCCACTGCAGTCCTCAGTCCCACCGGCTCCACCGCAGTCCTCAATCCCCCCGGCTCCATATCGCAATATATTATATTTACTGACCCCAAACATTTGCATGGTATTGCGTATCAGATATTAGTTATACTTCATTTTGTAATTTAATTTGAATGGAAACTAAATCTGGACGAGCACACAGAAAATGGAACCAACAAACACACACTACAGTTCGGTAGTTTGGGGTAAGTAAAAAAAAAAAGTAATACTTTTACTGAGCAAGGGTGCATTATATATCATATTTTATTTACATATATAAAGCTTTTTCCCCTAATCAGTTGCTGATGAGCCCAAGACAAATAAGCATCTGAGAGATTGCGGTCTCTAAATGTGGTTCTCTAACAGCGTGTGTTTCTCTGTGTGTGTGTGGTATCTTACAGCGCTCTTGGGCAGGGTCTGCCTGTGGTCGGTGATGTAGCAGTGGACGAGCCCCCCCAGCACCGTCAGCACACACAGACAGAGCGCAGACGGCAGCACTCCTCCCAGCATGGCAGCCAGCAGCTGATCTCTGAACGGGTCTACAGCACAGACAAAACATCAGCATCAGCTTCATACCTGTCAACATTTGGTTTTCAAAATCCGGGACATTTGTGCGGAGACTGTTTGACGGGGGTCTATAGGCTCGCGTTTCGGGTTAAACTTTGAGGTGACAAACGGGTTGAAATTGTATTTGGTGTGTGGGTTGTGTGAATATAAATGCATTTCTGCCAACTGGTCAACATTAGACAAACATATTGTTCCGATTATTTATAAAGGAGTTTGGGCCATGCAAATTACGGGAGTTTCCCGGGAGAAATATCAAACCGGGAGGGGTCCGGGAGATAGGGCTAAAAAACGGGAGTGTTGACAGTAGGGCTGGGTAATAAATATAGATTTCTCGATATTAATCGATTCTCATTTTTACGAACCGATATCGATTCTTAAATCTCAAGAATCGATTAGTCATCCTGTTTCATTTGAATGAATGGAACATTGTAGCACGCATCCAAAACATCGCAATAATCTTTGTCCTTTGTCACTATTGATATGAAACAGTCTAAATTTTAAAATTACGTCCATTTTCTTTCGAAATTCAAAAACATAAATACCGTTTTGGCGCTGTGGCGTGAGATCGCTCTCTCACGCAGCTCAAGAGAAGCAGCATCTCTTTGATCTCTTCCGGCTTAATAATACCAGTTACAGCACGAAATAAACATGAATGAGCATCTGAAAGTGTGTTAAAAGATAGAGTACAACTTATCGAAATCCGTATCATGTCACATTGATTCGCTCAATCAGTGTTTCAACCGTGGAAAGACGTCAGTTAAACAGCTTGTAATCAATGTCATGGATCGTCATATTTACCTCTGAAAAACAACATGTGACCATAAACTCGTTAGTCAGCCAGAAAAATGTACTCTAGAGAGGAGCATTTTGCTAAATATACGCACCATATTACAATATGCATTATAATCTTAATGTTCTTCAATATTTAATGCATATTTGAATAAATCTGGCAAGTTTTATGACAGCCACCATTTAAATGTTTATATTTCATATAATCTTCTTATAAAAATAAATAAAAGTGTAACTTAAAGTCCCTGTAAAGGCAATAAAAAAAAAAAAAAATTCTAAACACATTATAAATGTTAGAAATGTATTGCTAAAACATATTACAAAGACTGAACTGTGAAGTAGTGTTTGTATAGCTACAAAACAATTAATTATTACGGTACCTTCATATTAGGCTAATGAAGCCTAGTAGGCTACAACTAGACTCCCATAGTTTACAGAATTAGTTAAGAGATTTGATTTCCTTGAGAAAATTTGCCATTTATTGTAACTGATATCCAAAATAATCAATATTGAATCGAATCGTAATCGAAATCGAATCGAATTGCAAGCTTGTGAATCGAAATCGAATCGAATTGTGAAATTTGTGTCAATACCCAGCCCTAGTTGACAGGTTTGATCAGCTTACACATTTAAACACACAGAGCTTCTGAAGACAAGGAAGTCTAGCTCAGAGCACGCTGGGAAAACACCTGTTACAGTCATGCATATTATGCACAAACTGATAAAGGGTTTAAAACAACAGCAAAGGTTCTCTCAACTTGTCCTGTCACTTATGTCAATGAAATACTGCTCAAACCTGTTCACCTGACAATCTGAAAGTGAAAACACAAGAATCCTTCACGGGTTGATGGAGGTACCTTTGGGAGTTTCGACACATAGCCGCTCGCTGGGTTTGTAGGCCAGAGGGAGAGACTCGGATTTGGCATGAACCACCACGCAGAACCGTGTGGAAAAGTCCAGAGGGCCCAGCCTCAAGCTCCCGTTCGTGAGACGCATGTGATTCTGGGAAAAAAAACAAAAACACATTTAAAAACATATTCATAGAACCGCACATACTAAATGAGACAAGGGTGTCGCGTTACATTCAAGCTATTTTTAGGCATGAAGAAATTTTAAAGAAAGGAAAAAACCTTTTAAATATGTCCTTTTGGTGATCAAAGATAGGTTTTAAGGGATAAAATTATAGAACAAGGGGGGTACAAGGGTGTTTGACTTTAAAGAACCATTTTTTCTTAGTGTGAAGAACATTTTAAACACAGTTTTCCATTATAAAGAACCTTCTGTGTTTGAGGGAAAGTTCCATGGATGTTAAAGGTTCTTCATGGAACCACCGATGCAAATAAAGAAGCTTTATTTATTCTCAAACACAAGTAAGGAGCACTAACCGTGTGATTGCTCCTGCTGTTGAACACAGAGACGTTATAGATCATGTGTGAGAACAACTTCCACAGTGACTTGTCTTTCTTTGTCCTCTTGGTTCTCCATCTGAAGGGCCCCTTTATGGTGACGTTCATGTAGTTGTGCAGCAGATTCACTTTCACCAGCGGCGCTCCGATAACCGCTGCGGGACAGAGATCGAGGAGCTGATAATCATTTACCTTTATGAGGTTCAGAGTTTAGTGACAGCAGCCTTGTGTTTACTTTCACCTGAGATTACTTTAATCACACATCAAGAGAAGCAATTCACATGTAAGGCATACATAACCGAGGAGTCAACGTGAGAAAGAGTCCGCACAATATAAACACAAAGACATCTCTACACCCCAGTGTGAAACATTCCTGCACCTGAACAATTCAAACAACGTGCGATAAATCCTGAGTCACTACATTCCAGCACGACTATCCTTCCAGTTGAAAAGGTGTTGCAGGGTTGGCCTGGAGAAAGACATACACCTATAGCTCACTCTAAATCATATGTGGAATACTTCATTCTGTGGTTTAAAGCATTTGTCTTTCTGTTTCTTAACAAATTACCCCATTTATAGGTTTACAACTTTGAAACAAGCTCAAGTCTTTGTTGAACACAACTTTGTTGGGAAAGCTCACGAGAGCTCAGATTTCTCTTTGTTGACTGGTATGAAACATGTGAAACAACTGAAACTGCAGTAGCTTAGCAGCTTCACATATTTCTCATGTCAGCTGGTCATTATCAGGCTGATCTGAACTCAAAGTTCAGTTTGCAATAACCGGCCGGCCCGGCTGTCCATTATCTCAGTCATTTACATGAAAATATTGATTTGAGTTCAAATTATTGTATACTTTTATTACACAAGAAGAATGGAAGTGTACAGGAAAACTGAATCGATGTACCTGATCAAACTGTTTATTTTGCACTGTCTGTGCATTATTATAAGCTTACTTTTCAAATTAATTAATAAATATTTTGAAATGAAATACGGATTTAAAGTCATGATGAATCAGAAGTATCATCAGTTCTTTTCTTCCATTTTGTGACATACAGAAAATAGGTGGGGCTTGGTTCTATGCATCGGTTATTGATTGGACATTGAGATGTTGGCGCGGCTCTCAAAAGTGTATCCAGATTAGCGATTTGAGCGACAGTCACTGACAGTGACGACAGGACGTAGGCTTGTCCAGCGACGCAACAGAGTTGAGATATGTTTAACTTCATGCAAATGAAAAGCAACTATCGGGAGCAACAACCAATAGGAGTGAAGTCAGTGGAGCGCATGTGAGCCATCAGAGTGTCGGCGGAAAGATGGAGGATTTATTTTAGATGGAGGAGTTATTTTAGATGGAGGAGTTATTTTAGATGGAGGAGTTATTTTAGATGGAGGAGTTATTTTAGATGGAGGAGTTATTTTAGCGGTCAGCAACTTTCCTATAATTTTTGACATGTCTCTGTGTACACGCAAATCAGTGTCAAGCTATCCTCTATTTGTGTAGGCTTTAAAAATGACATATTATCCCCCTTTTCAAAAGATGTAATATAAATCTATGGTGTCCCCAGAATGTGTCTCTGAAATTCAGTGTTGGGAAGGATACTTTCAAAATGTATTTCGTTACAGAATACAGAATACATGCCCGAAAATGTAATTTGTAACGTATTCCGTTACGTTACTCAATCTGAGTAATGTATTCTGAATACTTGGATTACTTCCACATTGAATTGCATTTTATAAGTGTAGGAATGCGGAATGGTGATGCAGTGGTGACGCGTTGTAACATGTGGCGCTGCCAATAAAGCACCTAAAAGCTGTCACAAAGAACCGGCAAAAGTAATGATTATGAATATGTAAAATATAGCAATAGACATTTTAATTGTTTATTAATAAACAAGTGTTTTCTGTGTAACTGTCACCTGCAAAGAGAAGTTGACGATGCTGACTCGCGATTTTTGCAGTATGCTAGTGAACGCGCCAGAGAGAAATGCGCATTTCATACGGATTACATCAGCAGAGAGCAGTCTGTTTTCTTTCGTTTTGAATTGTTCTGTTTAAAAGTAGACATGTCTGTGACTGTGAGGCAAGTATAATCTTACGCTGAGTTTCGGTTCATTTATGAGACGAGCTCCAGTTCACGCGCCAGCGCCTCCATGTCGTGATTATCTAGTCTGGTCTGGGCTACTATATTTACTTCTTATTTATTAAATCCAGGCAATTGGTTGATGAAACATTTATTAAAATTAAGATACAATTAATACAAAACGAAATTCACTTTAAAGAAAAGCTTTGCTTTCTGTTTGAGGCCTCTGGAAAAGTTTTAAAGCAGTCTTTTAGTGCCGCTTTCAGAGCGCGCACGTCTGTAACATTGTTTTTTCCTCATAAATGTGAACGCGAAAAATTTAATAAAATGAATATTTTATGTTCTGTGGAGAGCCAACCCTTCCTCATCCGGTGGGTAGTATTACTTTTGGTTTCAGCAGTGTAATTCACAGAAGTAGGCTAGGCTACTAAAAATATTTTGCCACCTAAAAGTTAAAGATTTTTTTGTGTCACGCATGTTTATTTCCCTCAAATTAAATAGAAAACGCATGTGTAGACAGATATTTTTCTAATGTCTGGACTCCTTTATTAGGGAGTATGGATGTAAACAGACGTTTTTAAATATATTCGTAAATGCATTTTCTGAGAATTTCTATTTCAAGTTATTTCAAGTTTTGACTGCAAATGTCACATTCATAACGCTGGAATTGCCCAATTTCAAATAATTTATTTTGTAGTGTAGGTCTACATATTTTATAATGTTAACTTCAAATAAGTGGTAGCATTAGATCTGGACGGGAAGGATAACTCTGGGAGTTGGAAGGGGTGTGTCGCATGCCGAGTTGCCTTAATTTATTTAGAGAGTGAATAAACTCATGAAACAAAGAAGTATCGTAATGTAATCCCTTGATTTCAACAATGTAACTGTATTCTAAATACCAACTATTTAAATTGTAACTGTAACGGAATACAGTTACTCATAATTTGTATTCTGAATACGTAACGCCGGTACATGTATTCCGTTACTCCCCAACACTGCTGAAATTTCAGCTCAAAATTCCCCCCAGATTATTTATTATAACTTTATTAATCCTTTTTGTGTGAGCAAAAACGCTCTGTTTTTGTGTGTGTCCCTTTAAATGCAAATGAGCTGATGCTCCGCCCCCGTTCAGAAGAGGGCGGAGTCTTTACACGAGCTTCAGAAACTCCGGCAATAACAAAACAGGCCAATCACACTCATCCAAAATCTCAGACATAACCAGTAGCGAGTGCAGCCTTACAGAGAGACTCAGGAAGAGTTCAACCTTTAGACATTTCTTAACGGTTAGTGGACACATTTATGTAGTTGTTCTGGGGTTACATTGATTAATCTCATCGACTTGAGTCATGTTTAACTTTTACACACGTTGACACAGTTCCCTGAGGTCTTTATAAGACAGATGTGACGTGTTTTGGTCAATAGTGTCCTGTGCTCGTATGTGCAGCAACGACAGAACAGTTTACATGCTTTGCTCAAATTTTTGCCATTGTGTTAGAACTGGCCACAGGGGCGGGTGTTGTGAGGTTTTGCGCTCGTGCACGGCTGGACGCGAAGTCGGAGCAACACCCGCCCCTGTCAGTGATTGGTTGGAACACTGTTTATTTTGGTTTTGAGTGGTGGTGTACCCATTTGTTTTTGTGTCCAGATCTCAGAGCCTAGGCTGCCTACAGAGACGCGTTTTTTGGACGGCATGCTTATGGGGCGGACAGCTAGTGGATCGTTAGGAAAGATTAGGTGAATGTGATCATTTATTTTTGGGCCTGAAATCACTGATACAACCTTTAAGGGCCGGTAATATTATAATAAGATCCTCTTCCTACGCCAGAAGCGGAGCGAAATCTGATCGGCTTATTTTTTGACATGCTTGAAGAGAATGGCTTAACAAAACAAAGTTACTGGGTTGTCAATATTCACATTTTCTGGGTTGGTAGATGCACCGGGGATCCGATTATAGGACTTAAACATGGAAAAGTCACATTTTGATGATATGTCCCCTTTAATAAACAGTGATAAACAAAGTACCAAACCAGAAGTGGTTCATCAGTCACTCACTGTCGGTCATGGGACTGAATCTGTGTGTGCTCTCGCTCCAGAGGGAGTGTGTGCGTGCGCTGCCGGCTCTGACTCTGGCGTAGTAATCCTCCTCCAGGTCAAAGGTCTCCTGAGACACGTCACACTCGCTCTGTGTGATGGACACACACTGCTCCACACGACTCCATCGCAGCCGCCCACTGCCGCGCGCCTCCTCATCGCCGTATCTGCAGGAAAACAGTTGTTCATGTCTCATTACAGGTTCAGGAAAGCAGAAAAACTGTCTGTGCTCTCACTAGTCCTTCATCCCTCCCTATCCTACCTTGAACTATTCTAGGGGGTGTTTTCCGAATTCCCGAATTCATCGCTATAGTCGCAAGTTCCGTCGTTATCAGCAGTTCAACGATAAAAAACATATTTTCTTCCTATTAATTGAATATAAATGCCTTTCCAATCTGATATTTGATGTGAAAAGGCAGAAGAACGACTTCGGCAAAAGGCGGATTTGAACTCGGCCGGTTCACACCAAAAGTATCTTCAACACGTCTTACGCCCACTGACAAGTGACGGCGTTTTTGTGCTTTTGTCTGTGAAACCAGACATTGGTGGCGGAGTTAGTGTAAATAGCCTCTGCCAACAATATTTTATTTGTATGTTTGTTCTGTTGTATTTGTGCTATTGCTCGTAATTTGCAATTGTATGCTCTTATTAGGCTAGTAGTTTTTGGTGTCACAACCTTATTGGTCAAAAACAACAAAAACAATAACTATGCCTATTTTATTTATTTATTACTTTTCTGTGGTGGGGCCAGTGAAAATGTTAACCACTCACCAAACCGGGCCAGTAGAAAAAAAACTCTTAGTGTTGAGCCCTGTGTGATATCTTTTCTTTCTTCACTAACGTCTCTTTTCTTCAGCATGCTTTAAGTCTCAATGGCCTGGTTTCACAGACAGGGCTTAGATTAAGCCAGGATTAGGACATCTTTTAAGACATTTAAGTAGCTTTTATAAACATGCCTTAGACAAAAACATTACTGATGTGTACTTGAGACAAAACAATGGTACTGACATATTTTAAGAGATGCTTTCAGGTAAAACAGCCATAGGACTGTGAAACCATGAATCAGTGAAACACTACTCGGCTCACATACTGTTTTTTGCCTATATACTATGGAAGTATGTGTATTCAGATGCAGGGATTCAGACTAGCATTTCCAAGAGTTACGTGTGAGTCCCTTCTCATGCTGACCGTGGCTGCTTCTCTAAAGAACTGAACAGGCTGTGTTTGATTCAGACTCACATGGCATATTCCACAGAGAAGACGGTGTCGTTGGGAGATCCTTCTCCTGGCGTCCATTTGACTACGTTCCTCAGGTTGACGGAGGAGAAGTGGACATTTCGAGGCTCCGGCAGTCCCTCAACTGATGCTGTTTAACAGATGAACACGAGACAGAATATTCTCTCTTATTATTATGTACACAGGCCATGTTCATATTACTGACTTGTTGGATTGTTTCCAAAACTTCACAGTGAGCGGCAGCAGGAAATGCAGTGAAGTTCAGGCATTGTTGAAATAAATCAGATTTCATGAAACCACAGGAAGAGGCACAAGGGTGTTTGACGGGTGAATCTGCTTCCTGTTGTTCCAGAACACCAACAGATCATCACACTCTTGACATACACCACAGAAACCCAGAGGACCATAATAAAGATCAACACATGCGTTACTGTGAACGATCCCGTGCTGTAAAAGAGGCTTTATGTGTTGAAGAGAAGATATGACCCCATCATAACATAGAGAATGAGTTTATGAAAGCTTGTTTCCGCCTATCACGTGACGCAATACTGATATTTGTCTCGGAATTGCGTGATAAACTGAAAAAAGGAAAAGAATTATGAGAGAGAAAGTTGCAATTTTTTTTATTATTATTATCAGTGGCGAAAAAAGCTTCAATAGACACACGTCTCTTGAAATAGCTCCAAACATACTTGAAGATATTTGTAAGCTTCGTGACTTATTTTATCATTTTTATATTAGTAATAACATAACTATCTTATAAATATGAATAATATCTAGTATGTCTATATAAGACTTATAGACAATTATTATAATAACAATATTATTGCTTCAATATTTTACTTTTAATGTCGCCTATTCATTGTATTGTTAAACAATATAAAGAAGTCAGTTCGATCGCCGAGAGAGAGAGAGAGTGTGTGTGTGTGTGAGAGAGAGTGAGATTGTGAGATTTACCTGTCGCTTCACTCGAGAGCAAACACAGCGCGATCACTAGCACGGTCTCCATAACTCCACACGCATAATCCTGATCATGCTGTCCTGATGTTGACTCTGGTGAGAGCTGGATCCTCTACATGTCTCTGGAGCTGATGGAGCGACAGCAGATCTCGGCTCTCAGGTACAGAGTCCCTCAACTCATGCTTCTGCTGCAGGTGTTGCTGCGCTCACGTGACCCGCCCCAACCAACCGCTGCAGAGGCGTGGGCGGTTTCCTAGTAACGCCAACCCGACCTAATTAATATTCATGAGACAAGTCTTCAAAATAACTTTAACATTTTAAAGTATTTAAAAAAATGTGATGCCACCTTACAGTCTACATTATGAGCTGAATTCATATTGGGCTGTTTCCCCCTCGAGGGTATCGTATTACAACTTATGGGTGGTTTATGAGGACACTTCAAAAGTCCTCATAAATCAAATGGCTTAAAAAACATAAAAAACAATGTTTTATTAAACATTTTAAAATGCAGCATGTCTCCTGTGATGGGTAGGTTTAGGGATAGGGGCAGTGTGTGGGGATAGAATATATAGTTTGTACAGTATAAAAACCATTACGCCTATGTAGAGTCCTCATAATGCTGTTGCACCAACATGTGTGTGTGTGTGTGTGTAGATCTATCTATTTATCTATCTATCTGTACTGAAAGTGTTTTTGTCCACACAAGACCCTCTGTTTCAGGTCATGAGACTGTGATTTTGGTTATTATAGGTGATCCTTAGTTCTCATCATTGTATTCAAAACAACAGCACATGTAGTTCTCCTGTCAGAGAACTGAAAGTAAAAACACTTGCTGAAGTATAAAGGATCTGTATTCTTCTCTCTCTCTCTCTTGTATGCAAATAAGAGGAAACTGTTTCACACCAATTAGTTAGCCACAGGGAAGTTCATTATCTCAGTCACTATCAGCTTTTGAGTCAAAGATCCAATTACACTAATGACTGTAAATGGTCTCTAGCAGTGGCGTAGCAAGCTTTTCAAAAGTGCGGGGGATGCAAGAATGTTTTTTACACTTTAAGGTTAAATGCATCAATCTGGTGCACTTTGAGAGCTTAAAATTAAGAGCTTCAACCGGCTTCGACCCATGAACTGTGCTGTGCACATTGAACAAAGAAAAAGCATTGATTTGTACCTAAAGAGGGCTCAAACATCTGGTTAGTTATGATATAGTCTCAGTCTACATTACATTATATTTTACATTACGCTATAGAATAGGACAATTACAATACTTTTGTCCTAATTTCTTCACTTGTAAGAAATAAACCCTCGAGCTTTTATTTAGGAGAAAACACCAGATCACCATGCTGATTGTGTGAGTAAAGAGCGCACTTTTCTTTAAATCACGCAGCACAAACAGAATGCCTAACGTTACTTAATTAAAGTCTTGTGCTGTTTAGCCAAAAAAACGAAATATAATACCGAAAACACTCAACATGCCAACAAAACAACATCTTCCCAAACACATATCAAGCTTATTTAAAAACCTCGAAAGCATAAACACTCATTCAAAGTACCTGGTAAAAGGAGATGTAAATAACCATCCATAATCATAAGTTCCCACTTATGGAACTTATAACCATTTTATTTTTCGTGTTCGTATTTATGAGGAAAAAACAATGTTACAGACGTGAGCGCTCTGAAAGCGGCACTAAAAGATGCTTTAAAACTTTCAAAGAGACCAACAGAAAGCACAAAACCTTTCTTTAAAGTGAATTTCGTTTTGTATTAATTGTATCTTAATTGTAATCAATGTTTCATCAACCAATTGCCTGGATTTAATAAGTAAATATGGCAGACGAGATGATCACGAAACGGAGGCGCCGGCGCGTGAACTGGAGCTCGTCTCATAAATGAACCGAAACTCAGCGTATAAGGAAGCCTATAGCCTAGGCCTACTCGCCTCACAGACACGGGCGGAAATATTGGTGCTGAGTAAAAAAAAAAAAATGCGGGGGACAGAATCACCTGTTTCTAAAAGTGCGGGGGACGTGTGGCTGCATTTTCAGGACCGCACTTTTAGGACCGCATTTCTAGGACCCTAGGTTTTATTGACAACGCCACCTACCGAATTAGAGGACCAGCGAAGATGGATGACATTCAGAGTGTGAGTATTGTAGAGTTATGTAGTTCTAACTGAACTAATGAACACGGAGAGACATTTCCAGCGTGTGCACTCGAAGCATGACTTTATTACAGTGTCTGTTTTACATGTCTCGCAACATCACATCCGGTCCTATTAAACCCCTTAACACTACATCCCCCTTTCTAAGATCAGTTGTGCTGATATATCACCCAAGATTAAACTAACCCCTCTGTACGGTAACAAACTATATCTAACAGTTAACTGTAGGTTTATAAACCAAACTGTATCTTATGAAAAAAATAAGCATATGGACATTAACTGAAAATCTGAACTAAGAAGGTGGGGTAGACTGCCCAATCCTTCTACTGAGTGTGGGGGTTTATTCTGCCCCGTAGAAATCACTCAGTCTCACCAGGGGTACCTGCTATATAGCCACAAAGTCCTTCAGGTACCCTGGAGGTCGTCTCTCTCTTGCAGGGTAGCGTGCTGGAGGCTCAGGACTGCATGGTTGAACTGGGCCCTGCTCAGCATGATCTGGCCCCACTGGCTGATCCGTAAGTTGCTCTGGCTCTGGTAGGATAGTCTGGTGGGATGGTCTGGTAGGATGGTCTGGCACTGCCGGTGCCACTGGTGTAGAGACAAGATGGTTTCGGTTGCGGCGCAGGTTCCCTCTGGGAGTGTCAATGACGTATGACCTTGGTGTTTCCGCCTGTCTTAACACTGTCCCCTTCTCCTTTGTGTCCTTTACCCAGACATGGTCACCTGGTGTCAGTCTTTTGAGATGTTGAGCTCTGTGTCTTTTGTTAAAGTTCCAGCTCAATCTCTGTCTCTTCTTCTGTTCCTCCTCTTTGAGTTTGGCTATGTCAGTCCAGCCTGGGTTGAGAGATGACAGAGTGACTGGAACTGTTGTTCTGAGCTGCCGGCCCATTGACAACTGTGCTGGACTGTACCCGTTGGCGAGTGGTGTGGCTCTGTAAGCCATGAGTGCCAGATATGGGTCTTTTTCTTTCTGGAGCAGGCCTTTAACTGTCCGCACGGCGCGCTCTGCCTCACCATTACTCTGAGCATATCTGGGACTGGACGTTGTGTGTGTGAACCCCCACTGTGTTGCGAATTGAGTGAAGCATTCAGACGAGAACTGGGGTCCATTATCTGTCATGACCTCGGACGGTATGCCATGCCTGGCGAAGATAGACTTGCAATGTTCCACAACTGCTAATGAGGTTGTTGATGTGAGTTTAGCTACCTCAATGAAACGGGAAAAATAGTCTACCACCAATAGATACTGGTTATCGTTCCACTGAAATAAGTCAGCACCCACCTTTGCCCATGGTCTATCAGGGAATTCTGTAGGCAGCAGTGGCTCTTTGGGGTTGATTCTTTCTTTTGCACATGTGTCGCAGCCCTCTACCACTTTCTGGAGCTGTGTACACAGTCCCGGCCACCAGACAGATTGTTTGGCTCTTTCCCGACACTTTGCTATGCCTTGGTGTCCTGCGTGCAGTTTCTGAAGGATGTCTGTCTGTAGCAGCTTGGGAATAACTATCCTACATCCTTTCAGTAGTAAGCCGTTCTCCACTGATAGCTCTTCCTCGACATGTGCGTACGGTAGGTAAGCTCTGTCTATTGTGGATCTGTTTGGCCAGCCCTCAGTACAGTACTTTTTCACTTGGCTCAGTATTTCATCCCGTTCTTGGTGTTCCCTTATTTCTTGTAGCCTCTTTTCTGTAGCTGGGAGGGTTGACATGATCATGTTTACGTACAGGTTGACTTCCTCTTCCTGCTCCGGCTGCCCTCTGTCTCTCAACGGCGCCCTGGACAGCACGTCTGCCGTGGCCAACTTCTTACCGGCCACATGGGAGATGGAGAAGCTGAAAGTCATTAGTCTCATTCTGAGTCTCTGAATGCGTGGCGGGAGCTCATCCAGGCTCTTGGAGCCTAGTAAGGGAACCAGAGGCTTGTGGTCCGTTTCGACGTGGAACGTGATGCCCACCAGGAAGTCTGAGAAGCGCTCGCATGCCCATGTGATTGCCAAAGCCTCTTTCTCAATCTGTGCGTACCTTTTCTCCGTGTCCGTGAGTGCTCGAGAGCTATATGCGACCGGCTTGAGGTGGCCATCCTCCTGTCTCTGGAGAAGCACAGCTCCCAGTCCAAATGATGACGCGTCAGCGGAGACAACCGTATCCGCTTTTGCGTTGTAGAGCGCCAGCCCTGGTGGTGTGCTCAGCTCCTCTTTAATGCCGTTGAATGCTCTTTGTTGATCATACCCCCATTGAAACACGTTTTGTTTCTTTAACAAGTCCCGGAGTGGCTGTGTCTTTTCTGCCAGATGAGGTAAGTACTTTCCCAGGTGATTCACCATTCCGAGGAATCGTCTCACTCCACTCGCGTCCTCAGGCTCCTCCATGTCTGTCACTGCCCTGACTTTGTTTGGATCTGCTCTCACGCCGGCTGCATCTATGATCTGTCCGAGGAATTTGACATGGCTTTTTGAGAATTCACATTTCTCACCTCTCAGCGTGACGCCTGCCTCCTGCAGCCTCCCCAGCACCGCAAGCAGTCATGTGTCGTGCCGGGCCTGTGTGTCTCCGTACACGAGCACGTCATCCATTTGGCATAGGACACCGTCGAGTCCGTCCAGAATCTGGGACATTCTCTTCTGGTAGTGTTCAGGTGCTGAGGATATGCCGAAGCAGAGCCGGTTAAAGCAAAACCTCCCAAAGGGAGTGAGGAATGTTGTGAGGAGGGCGGACTCCTTGGCAAGGGGGATTTGCCAAAACCCTGAGTTTGCATCAATTTTTGAGAATACTTTTGCGCCTTCTAGCTGTCCAAGTGTGTGTTCGACTGACGGAAGCATGTGTCTCTCCCTCTTGACTGACTCGTTCAATTTGGTCAGATCCACGCAGATGCGCACCTCATCTTTGCCTGGCTTTGGCACAGTGACCATTCCGGCGCACCAGTCTGTAAGTTGTTCAACCCTTGAGATCACCCCCATCTCTTCCATACGCGCGAGTTCTTTTTTTTACTTTATACATGAGAGGCAGTGGGATTCGTCGTGGGGTCGATATGGAGAATGGTTTGGCGTCTGCTTTAAGCTCTATTTTGTATTCACCCTCCATCTTGCCTAGCCCTTTGAACAGTGCAGGAAACTGCTCCTTGACTCTCTCTACTGAGTCCAGCACGACTGTGTCAACTCTAGCCACTAGCCCTAATGCCTGGATAGCTGGACGTCCCAGTAGGTTAAACTTCAGACCCGGAACTACATACACTTCCTGTGTGGTACTTTTACTGTCTGTTTCTATGGTAGCTGTGAACTTCCCCTTCACCGTGATGGGCGTCAGACCTGGACCCTGCAGCACTTTCTTTGCTCTCTCTAGCTCTGGAAACTGCCCCTTCTGAAATACATCTTCAGCTAGCACTGTTACATCTGCCCCAGTATCAATTTTGAATACAGCTGTGTGCTCATTCACTTTAAGGTTGACTAGCCAGGGTTCACCATCTGAACTGACCGTGCCTAGGAAAGCGATTTCCTCCTCACCTGACACTGCTGTATTAACTTCATTGAGAGCCCCTGACCTGCACACTTTTGCATAGTGACCTTTTCTCTGACACAGGTTACATGCTACTTCTCTAGCTGGGCACTGGTATTTGCTGTGTGCTGGTGCTCTACCACACCACATGCACCGTGTCTGGTTACCTGGCTGTGTCTGATAACTGCTTTTATCATTTATTCTAGCCTGCATTTTCTGCTGTCTTCCTTTGCCTTTGTCAAACTTTTGTTTTGTTTGAATGCTGTCCACGTCTGTGGCCTCTGCCTTGAAGTTACTCTTCAACAGATCCTGTTGTTTTTTCACACTTTCGCTCTGACGCGCACGCGTCACCGCCCTCTCCAGCGTTAGCTCCGAATCCAGCTGCAGTTGCTCCGACAGTTTTTTATCGCGCAAACCTACAACAAGTCTGTCTCGGACCATTTCGTCGTGCAGCTGTCCATAACCGCAGTGCTCTGACAAGCAGTGGAGTGCAGTGATAAAACTGTCTACTGTCTCCCCTTGTTCCTGCTGTCTCTGGTTAAATTTGGCTCGCTCAAAAATAACATTTCTCCTCACCACGAAATGTCCCTCTAGCTTCTCTTTGACAGTGTTGTACACGCTTGCCTCCTCCTCCGTCATGCGAAGTGAAGTCACAATATCTTCCGCCTCGTCCCCCATTGTATAAATTAAAGTGTTCACCTGGTTTTCATCCGGCTGTAGCTCTAGACCCGATGCAATCCGGAATCTCTCAAACCTTCGAATCCACTTGGGCCACTCTTCTGGCTTTGTGAAGTCAAACTTGGGTGGAGGGGGAATCTGGAATCGCTCCATTTTCTTTCCTCCTCGTCTGGCGCGAACGTTAACTACGAGTCACGTTAGCTTTGCAAGCTAGCTAAACTTCAGACTTACAAACTGACTTTCACGCGAGTTCTCTCCAGATAATTCGGCAAAACCGTATCACATCTTTACCCGAATTATTAACTGAAGACTTCTGACACCATGTAGAGTTATGTAGTTCTAACTGAACTAATGAACACGGAGAGACATTTCCAGCGTGTGCACTCGAAGCATGACTTTATTACAGTGTCTGTTTTACATGTCTCGCAACATCACATCCGGTCCTATTAAACCCCTTAACACTACAAGTATCAAATGCGAATCAATTTTTATTTGTTTAACTTTAAAAACAATTGTGATGCATTTCATTGGAAAGTTAACGTTGCCAACGTGCTGGTGATTTACTAAACAGTCTTGAATGCATAGCCATCATATATTAGCCTCTAATGCTGGAAAATGAATTGTTAGCACGTTCATTTAACGGAACTGTTGCATGATAAGCCTGTGTTTACTTATTTACAGCACAATAAACTGTAGCATGTTCGTTCTGAAAGCTTGTTAATTACTCATTGTTTTTCCATTTTAATTCAGTTAAAATAATCTTAATGTTTTCACTGTCACGTGCTCACAGTCAGCCTGTTTAACGTTACCCACAATACATGTTATGTGTACGTCTCTTCATTTTGACATGGTTTTATAAAGTTGGTTGAGACATATGACATTTTAATAGTCAGACATATCAGGCCATTATAATAATTGACTGTTAAAATCCCACGTGTTAGATTGTGTCATTTACTGTATACTGTACTCTATATGAAGTGCTATCAAGGACACAGCTCAGGGTAGGCAATAGTATGACAAAAGATAAATAAATAAATTGGTTAAGTACTAGGCTTAGGCCTAATTTATGTCTATTTATTTATATGAAATTAACTTAAAAATGTTTTTCAAGAAACACATAACAATCCAAGAAGGGAGATCCTTTCCTGATCTTATATATGGTCAGGAAAAGTCGTGTCAATGTTATTTCTATACAGATTTCTTGCATCTCTCTCTATTATTATTTTTTTCTCAGTTCAGATGGGCTTTATTAGAACCTTTGTTCCCACAACATCAAAATATATATATTTTTTTAAATCTTTGAACAGTATGTAATAATTGTATTATGAACATTAATTGGTATGAAGATTGATATCATTATTTTTATCATTATCATTACTCTGTGGTAACTAAGATCTTTTAAATATGAAATTTAAAATTAGAGAGTAGAACATGTTCAACTAAATGTTCCTTATTTAATTCACTTCTCTTTCTCTCTCTTAGGAGTCAGTGATGATGTTGTCCACGTGTTTGTCCATCCATTGAAGTTCTGTCTATGTGGTTCACGCCATGATCAAATTTGTTTTTGTGTGTGTTCAAGTTCAGTTGTTATATATTATTTTGTAAAATATTTTGTTTGTTCAATTTCAGTTGTTATATTTTATTTTGTCAAATATTTTGTGTGTTCAAGTTCAGGTGTTATATATTTTGTAAAATACACAATCTTAAATCTACCCCCAGAGTCATCCTTGTCTTCCCTCTGTACTTGAAAATGTGGCCCATCTAGTGACTGAAAAGACTATAACATGATTCCTTGTTTATTTTACTTGAGTTATTATAGTATGCTACTTAGACCCAATAATTTCTCAACATTCCTAGGAACCTGGTTTAATTGCAATAAAGAAAGTAGTATTTGGGTGTAATCAAACTTGAAAAAAAAACTCTAATGTAGTTAAAACTGGGTGGAAATACTGCCTTGGTGGCACTTTTTTCGGTCCTCCAAAACTAGGGTCCTGGAAATGCGTTCCTGTGACTGCGGTTCTCCGACTCGGTAGGTGGCGCTGTCACAAAAAACTAGGGTCCTAGAAATGCGGTCCTAGAAGTGGGGTCCTGAAAATGCAGCCTCCGGGACTGCAGACAGATAATATTGGAAATCACCCCAGAAAGGAGGGTCTCTGGAGCAGTTTAGCCAATGGCTGATTTAAGATATAAATGTTTGACATAAACTATAGCCAACCAGCGAGCTCAAATCAGGTCAGCTATGGCCGATTCTTTTAGCGCCCCAAGCTGCGCGCGCATCTCTACCAGACAACGGACTGTCAGAGCTGTACACTAGAAAGGCCTGGCTAGCTGGATGCGGTCATGATAATGCCTTAGTTGGTGATTACTTTTGAAAACAACAGTGACAGATCCAGCATGACAGGTAGCCTACCGGAGTGAGGGAAGCAGCACCTGTCTGAGAAAGTAACTAAACAGTTTGAGTTAAAGGTGGGGTATGTGATTCTCTTTTTTGTCAATTTTTTCAAAATCACTTGAAATCCTATTCATAACCCACTTACAGCCACTGAGTTAGAAGCACTGAAATGAAAATTAAGCAATTTAATCATCTGTGGAACGGGCAGGACTCGAAAAACTCCAGCCAATCATTTCCAAGACCACCTAGAATCATTGGACAGTAAGTCTGTCAATCAAACGGTCACCATACCCAGACACATTCGTGCTCGTAAATGATCAATTTGGCCATAACTTTTAATTCGTTGACATTTAATAATTGTGGACAAAAATTGATGAGCATGTGTGTCAGGACATGGTGAGGAAGCATGCAAAGTTTCATGGAGATCGGGCAATGAGTATTCGTATAACGGGCAAAAAGGTCTCTTCTTATTAGGTGTTCAAGCACAAAGTGCTGGAAAACCTATTGTAATTGTAAGGATGCGCCGTGCAGACCAAACCGTAAGTGCTGGAGACTTGAAACTTTGTCAGATGGTAGTACAAAAATGGAGGAGAGGTTATCAAATTATGAGCCCGATTGGCCCATAGGTGGCGCTATAGCGATCAATTGCGCGTAACGGCTCATAACTCCTAGACCGTAAGTCGTAGACTTATGCAGTGTCTTGGACCAAGGTACCATGTATGTGTAAAAGGATATTGGCGTATCTCAAAAAACATGGCCGCCATCGGCCAATGAAGTTTGAGCACCTATTAAACAAGGTTAACGGAGGCCGATCGGAACGAAACTCGATGGGCATGTTCGACTCGTGGCCCAAGAGGTCTGTAAGAGTTTTGAAAGAAATCGGCCACTAGTTGGCGCTAACGAGTTTTATGGCTCTGTAATCACGTGGTGTTGCACACATCCCCAGAAAATGCATATCATTAGATAGATCTCCTCATGCTGAACAACTTTGCCTCTAGAACCATTGCTGTCAATAAAATCGTTCATTAAATATGCACGAATATGTTAAAAACCTACTTTTGCGAACTAGTCCCTGGTTTTTTGCCCGATCAAAATCAGACCAGTCTAGGACAATATTCTCTGGACTCTCTAGATCAATAATTATCTAAAAAAAAGTTGAACTTTTGCATTTTGAGTGACTGTAAAAGGGTTATTTAGAATAGGGGCGGGACAAAATACACTCAAAAGCCTATAAATCATACATAAAATCTCAGAACTTCACAAAAATTGGTGAGCATATGTACCATACCATGGGGAAGAAGCATGCAAAATTTCATGGAGATCAGACAATAGGTGGCGCTATAACTGTCAAAAAGCTTTAAAACCATAGATTTCCTATGGTAAAATGCCTGCATTGGCTGTAAATGGTCTTTTCCATCTATGATCATATTAATATTTATATCATAATGTTCAAAACCAGTGCAGTACAATTCTCTGGACTCTCTAGATCAATAATTATCAGAAAAGACATAACTTATTCATTTGGATGGCTATAATAGTGACACTTCAATACGTAGCCTTGACCAGGTGTCCCTGAAAGCCTCTATCTCTTCAATGAATGCTCATATCTTCTTAAAAACAAGTTAAAACATGTGAAACTAAATAAGCACGACAATTTTCAGACAGATCGGACAAAATATGCCTCTATAACAGTTAAAAAGGTGAAAATGATATGAACATAAGGGCATATTAAGACAATAAGTGGTATTATACTGCCCCCAGCTGTTTAAAATAGTCATTTTGTCATGCTACTAACTAAAAGTATACTATAATTCTTATTTAGACTTTATAAAATCACTATTTTAACATTTACACTGACATTTAGTGAAAATACCTCTATTAAAGTATTACTACTGAGTCTGACTCTGAGTCTGATTATGTGAAATGCTTATGACCATTAAAGTATATTTTCATAATGACACATCCCAATAGCATTGAAAACAACTACAACATTTGTCTTTGTGTGTGTGTGTGTGTGTGTGTGTGTGTGTGTGTGTGTGTGTGTTTGTGTGTGTGTGAAGCATATAAGTTAAATATAAGTGCAAAACCACCTGTGAAAACACTTTATCAATAAGTATAATGTCCAGCAGAGGGCAGTAGAAGACCACTTATTGGCTCACTTTCATTTTGACAGACTTGTTTTTCACCAGTATTCTGCACTAAAGTGTTAACTATTATAAGACAATCATATTTTGTCAATTTAACACGTCATTGCTATTGACACTTCACATCAATGCTAGCAATGTGGTAAATCATGGTAAATCATAGTAAATAATACTATTACATGGTGTATCATGGTAAATCATAGTAAATCATTCTATTACATGGTGTATCATGGTAAATCAGGGTACAATCCTGGTAAATCATTCTAGAATGTGGTTTATCATGGTAAATCATCCTATAACATGGTAAACCAAGGTAAATTAAGAAAAATCATGGTAAACTATGGTAAATCATGCTAGAATCATGTTAAATGATACTAGAATGTGTTGAATTGTGCAAAACCATGCTACAACAGGGTAAATCATGGTGAATCATACTAGAACTTGGTATATCATGGTAAACTATGGTAAATCTTGCTGGAACATGGTATATCATGAAAAATCACAATAAAATGTGGTATATCATAGTAAATCATGCTAAAACAATGCTTGCTACATAAGCCTTAATGTCTTTTGATGCTTTTGAGCTTAACTGCCTTAACTGCTTGAACACCGCTAAATGCTGCTAGTTTAATTTGAATTCGTTGTGGCAGCAGGGGTGGAAGGCTTTCTTTTTGGGTGGCATTTGTCACTCTATGCCACCCCGGTAGATCCACCCCTGATGGTGAGTAAATTATAAAAATAAAAAAATCCTCTTCATTTTTGGGTAAACTAGTAAACTATCCCTTTAATTATGCGTGTTCCGCGCTAGCAGAGCAGCAGCTGTGACGTCACAGGCAGCGCGAGTTCATATTGCGTCATAGACTGAGTTGTTCAACAGCAAAGATTTACTAACGGAAAGTGTTACAAACGCAGTTTACCGCTATAAACAGGCACATCTACACAGCTCTTTGAGATTCAGAATCTGACAGAATACGTTGTCATTTAATATTACAATATATACAGTCATGGTCAAAATTGATGGCACCCCTGGTAAATATGATAAAAACTGGCTGTAAAAAATAAATTTGCATTGTTTATCCTTTTGATCTTTCATTCAAAGAATTTGCAAAATTCTAACCTTTCATTGAAGTAAAATAATTGAAAGTGGGGGGGAAATCACATTATGAAATAAATGTTTTTCTCCAAAACACGTTGGCCACAATTATTGGCACCCCTAGAATTTTTTACGTGTAAAATATCTCTGAAGTATATTCCCATTAATATTGACCTTTTTTAGCACACCAGGGTGACTAGGAACATGAAATTGTCCAGCCATGGCTTCGTGTTTCACAGGAGTTTAAATATGAGGAAACACAAATGCCAAATACCCTTAATCATTCATCAGAATGAGTAAAACCAAATAATATAGTTCTGATGTGCATTAAAAGATCGTTGACCATCACAAAATAGAAAGTGGCTGTAAGAAAATAGCTAAAGAATTGAAAACCCCCATTTTGACCATCAGGGCAATAATTAAGAAGTTCCAATCAACGAAAGATGTTACGAATCTGCCAGGAAGAGGACGTCTGTCTATAATGATTTAATGCACGGCGAGGAGGAGAGTTTGAGTGGCCAAAGACTCTTCAAGGATCACAGATGGAGAATTGCAGAGATTAGTTGAGTCTTGGGGGTCAGAGAGCCAAAAAAAAAAAAAAAAAAAAAAAAACTACATCACCACATGTTGTTTGGGAGGGTTTCAAGAAAAATCCTCCTCTCTCCTCCAAAAACAAACTCCAGCATATTCAATTGTCAGACACGACTGGAACTTCAAACGGCACAGGCTTCTGTGGTCAGATGAAACTAAAAAAAGATCTTTTTGCCAGCAAACACACTAGATGGGTTTGGTGCGGACAAGGATAAAAAGTACCCCATGTGTACAATTTAATATACCATTGGATCTTTAATGTTGTGGGCATATTTTTCTGCTGGAGGTCCTGGACTTCTTGTTCAGATACATGGCATCGTGGATTCTAGCAAATATCAAGAGATAAAAAATCAAAACTTGACGCCTTCTGCTAGAAATCTTATAATGGGCCGTGGTTGGATCTTCCATCAGGACAATGATCCAAAACAAACATCAAAATCAACACAAAAATGTGTTACGGAGCACAAAATGAAGCTTCTGCCATGACCGTCGCAGTTCCCTGACCTGATGAGTGGCTGAACTGAAGAGAAGAAGCACAAACATGGATCTGGGAATCTGAAGGATCTGGAGAGATTCTGTATGGAGGAATGGTCTGATCTCAGGTCAGCTGTTCTCCAAACTCATCAGGCATTATAGGAGAAGACTCAGAGCTGGTATCTTGGCAAAAGGAGATTGCAAAAAGTATTTAATAAAAGGGTGCCAATAATTGTGGCCAACGTGTTTTGGAGAAAAACATTTATTTCATAATGTGATTTCCCCCCCACTAGCAATTCTCTTACTTCAATGAAAGGTTAGAATTTTGCAATTTTTTTTAATGAAAGATCAAAACGTTTGGGATGACTACATAACAGGTAACTTACTGAGTTATACCAAAGTCATTTTAGGCAAGTCATGCCACTCGAAGAAAAAAAAAATATATATATATATATATAAAATAATCTTTTTTGTGTTGTTGATTTGTTTTATTTTTTCAATAAGAGGTGAAGTTTTAGGAAGAAGATTGCCAATCTTAGTTCTAACAGCATGATTAATTTGTATGTAATAAAAATACTGATCTTTCCCTAAAGTATATTTTTCTAATAATTCTGAGAAATGTTTGAATTTATTATCTAAGAACATATTATGCAAATGTGTGATGCCAGCCATTTTCCATTTTTTCATTAATAAGTGTAGATGTATTAATGGTAAAATCTGGGTTATGCCTTATAGGAGAGAAGGAGTGTGGTGTTATTGAATTATGAGTTATTTGATTACTTTTCCACCATGCTAATAATGTTGTACGAATTGTCATTTTATTGTATAGATCATGAGCCTTAATAACATCAGTAATATATGGTAAATCAGATAATGAAATCTTTTTACAGTCTGCCTGTTCTAAGTCTAGCCATGAGTTATGATTATGATTGCCGGTTGTCCATTTGTAGAGGTATTGTAATTGTGCAGCTAGATAATAATAGTGAAAGTTGGGCGCCCCTAATCCTCCCATATCTTTGTTTTTCTGTAATGTAGCAATGCTTATTCTTGGTTTTTTATTTTTCCAGTAGAATTTATTTATCTTACTATTTAATGTGTCTAACCATTTCTTGGTATCATTGTAAATAGGTAATTAATTTTTGGTAATATGACCATTTTCATTGTAGAAATTCTTCCTATAAGAGATAATGGCAAATTCATCCAACGTTTTAAATCATCTTCTATATATTTCAGTAATGGAATGAAATTAAGCTTAAATAAGTCTGATAAGTTGGGAGAGATGTGTATTCCCTGGTATGTGATACTGCCTATATTAAATGGAGTATTTAGTTGTTTTATACACTGCAATGTTTTATTTATTGGTAGGATTGTAGATTTTGACCAGTTTATAGAATAATCTGATATTTCTGAGAAATCATTAATGACATTGATAACTTCTATGAGGGACTTTTCTGGTTTTTGTAGGTACAATAAAATATCATCAGCATATAATGAGATTTTATGAGTGATTTTATTTGTTGAGTAGGCCGTGATATTATCGTTTTGTCTTATTGCGGCTGCTAAGGGCTCTATGAATAATGCAAATAGGAGTGGAGAGAGTGGACATCCTTGTCTGGTCCCTCGTTGCAACTGGATTGATGGTGATATGATGTCGTTAGTAATAACTGAGGCCTTTGGTGTACTATACAGTGTTCTAATCCAGTGAATAAATGACTCACCAAAACCAAATGTTTCTAATGCGGCAAAAAGAAAATTCCAATTGACTTTGTCAAATGCTTTTTCCGCGTCTAATGATACAATAATTGTAGTATTTTGTGGTTTGTTTATATTCATGATATTAAATAGACGACGTATGTTGTCTGATGAATGACGTCCTTTAATAAAACCCGTTTGATCTGGATGAATAAGACTTGAGATGACTGTTTCTAACCGTGAGGCTAGGGTTTTACTAATTATTTTCATGTCAGTATTGATAAGGGATATGGGTCTGTAGCTTGTGCATAATGTCGGATCTTTGTTTGGTTTGAGTAAAACAGAGATTAATGCTGTGTTCATATGCTGTGGGATAGATGAACTATTCTTAATTTCTGCTGACATAGGCCTATCTAAAAACTGTGGTGAAATAGTTGACCAAAAATGTTTGTAAAATTCTGGGGGGAAGCCATGTAAGCCTGGTGATTTATTGTTTGGTAACGCAAAGAGAGCTTTCTTATATTCATCCTCTGTTATTGTTTTTTCTAATTCTTCTTTCTGGATTATGCTTAATTGGGAGAGTGTTATGTTATGCAAAAATGTACCAATCTCTTTTTCATTTTCTTTTTTATCATTATTGTACAGATTTTTGTAAAATGTCTGAAAAGTTGTATTAATATCTTGCAGGTTATGAATAATTTTTAATTATAGATATATGGGTTTTTTCCTTATTACGTTTAAGTAAGTTGGCTAAATATTTTCCTGATTTATCCTTATATTCAAAATGTATTAACGTAAGCGTTGTTTATGAAATTCTAATTTTTTATTTAATTCCTTCAAGTTGATTCTTTGTTTGATTTATCTCATTTAATATTTGTTTATTTTGGTTTTGTGAGTAAGTTTGGTGTAATATTTTTATTTTATCTTCAAGGTCTTTTTCTAATTTTTGTTCTTTAGTAGTAATGAGAGGAAATATTATATCATACTCTGAGTATGATATAATATTTCCTCTCATTACTACTTTGGCTGTCTCCCATAATGTTGTAGCGGATATGTCAGGAGTGTTGTTTATGTTAATGAAGGATGTCGACTCTCTTTTAAAATATTCATTAAATTTTTGGTCTTGAAGTTGATATGTTCGCCATCTATGTGAGGCTTTTACTTTTGTGTTGTTGTAAAGAGTGAAAGTAATTGGTGCATGATCTGAAATGATAATGGGTTCAATTATTGTGTTTGAAATATCGGACATAATGGAATTACTTGTTAAGAAAAAATCTATGCGGGAGTATGATTTATGCACTGGAGAGAAGTATGTATATTCCCTTATTGTAGGATTTTTCTGTCTCCAATTATCGCCAAGTCCAAAATCCGTCATATATTGTTTTTTAATTTCTGTAGAGTGCCCAGTTTTCTTTTGCTTTAAGGCGTTAGATTTATCTAGTATTGGATTAATAACTGTGTTGAAGTCTCCCCCTATAAGTACAGGTGATTGTGAAAAACCTGATAATATTGAAAAGAAAGTGTGGGAAAAATGTTCATCATCAGTGTTGGGTCCATAAATGTTGGCAATAGTAATATTGTTATTGTTAATGGTAGAATTAATGATGATATGTCTGCCCTCCGTGTCAGTTATTATTTTATTGATGATAAATGTTAGGTTCTTTCATATAAGTATGGCTACTCCTCTCTTCTTTGAGCTACAAGACGAAAAGAAGATATGTGAGAATTGGGAAGTTTGAAGTTTCTTGTGTTCAGAGTCTATCAAATGGGTTTCTTGCAATAGACAAATGTCTGCGTTTAATTTTTTTTAAATGATTTAATATGTTGGTTCTTTTAATCGGTGAATTAATGCCTCGTACATTCCAACTAGCAAATTTCATATCCTTTTTTCTCTCCTTTTCTTTTAGGATATAGGCTATAGTACTATTGCACATTATCAACGTGATACCGTATTGTAAATTGTATATTTCAGACATTGATATAATCCAGATATTTTTTGCAGATTTCTTGTATATGAAATGTTCCGTAAAAGGCAATATAACATCATAAAACATTTAACATATAACAAACATATTTTAGAAATTGAAAAGCATAGCCTACATTAAGATTGTTGAAAGACATAAAGTGCGAGTTGCGGAGATAAAAATGTTATGCATAAGTGATCGGCAACCTGATGACGTCTAAAATGAAGTTCAAGTGGTATCAAAGTCTATAGAGTTGTCCGTTTATGTATAATTTGTCGATGTTGAGATTTGCTCGTTTTCCTTCTTTTCGATGTAATTTGAGATGTGAGCATTGTGATCTTTTCCTGTAGTTCGCCGTTCTCTTTTTTAAATGAATCCAACTGAGACTGAGTGAATTCGAGACTTGTTTTTAAATCCTTAATGTCTTGAAGTAGTTCGAGAATGGCCAGTTTGGTGTTAATAGATTCCAATACACTACTCTCTATTGTGGTAGTATTTTCATCTTTGTCTGCTGAATCTTCCCGGCGCTGATGCTTTTTTTGTGGTTGAGGCATGTTGGTAATTCCAGTAAACCAGGTGTCAATGAATCGCTCAAGTTCTTCAATGTTCTCCACGGTTATAATCCACTAGTTTTTGCATTTAATGTATGGTATAACTAATGCTCATAGTTTTACTTGCGTAGGTACTCACTTCCTGATCTCACTCTCCTCACTTCCTCTGAATCAAATCCTTCCACATTTCCACTAACTAACTGGTGTGTAAAGGTAAACGAAAAAGACATTAATGGATGTAATGAACTGATAAATATCAATTCCTATGTAGTTTTCTGTCACAAATAAAAGTTGGATAGCACTGTGCAGTCCTGCATTCAATAATTTGCGTACCATGATTTTCTCAGTGTCAAACATAAAATGTTTTTTTTCCTCCTGTCATTTGCAGCCACAAATTGCTTGCAAATTGACTTAATAGTAACAACATTTACCTAGCAAGAGTGTACTAGTTGTTGAATCACAACATCAGCTTAACACAAGTCTAACGTTAGACAGAAAATATAATTATCCTCCTGGACAAAATTATTACCAACTCAAATTTCCTTTATTTCTTTTCTTCCCAATGAGAAAGAAATAATTTAAACTGAGCTGCTACTGTCTTTTCATCTTAACCTCTGACATGTCGCCACTCGCCAGGTGCAGACTCCCGCTTCCCAAACAGTCTGAGCCATTGAGGGGGCGGGCCGCGACAAGACGCTGTGTTGACTAACCCAGACTAATGACAAGACAAGGGACACCTGTGAACAATGAACAGACGATTAACCAATGAAAAGACACATGGCAGGATCACATGACTAACAGGGAATCACATGACAGACATGGAACATGAAAATGACATGAAACGTGTTGAGTTTGCCATAATAACATAAAGGGTAGAAAACCGGCTAAAACATGACGGAGGAATAAACTCACGTAGCCATCGGGTTTCGTTTGACTGTCGTGCACACACACACAGGAGCATGCAGTCGTTTATTAAATTGCAACACCTGAAAAACATAATGAACGAACCACACCCCTTAGACTCACACCCCCTTAGTCAACAGTCATAATAAGAGCACATTCAAGGTCACCAATGTTCAACACCCCCACTTGCTCTTAGGCTGAATAATATACAGTTATCATGTACATTTACATCACACCAAAAATAAAACACACAAATCTATCAAGCATGGCTTTGGTTACAGGTTTGGTCAGAATATCTGCAACCATGGCTGCTGTAGGACAATATTCAATAGTTATCTTTCCATCTTCAAGTGCAGATCGAACAAAATGATACTTAATGTCAACATGTTTACACCTTTGACGGCATATAGGGTTCTTTGATTCAGAAGAGTGTTGTGACAGCTTACTGACAATGAAACCTAGATCTGGTCTAGACTAGTACAAGTCATTAGATAGATCAAGCTACCAACCACTTCTCGATACCGCTTTGGATCAACACGTTCACCTTCATTATCAAATTGCATTCTGTTTTCGCATGGAGTTGACCTTGGTTTACAATTAACCATATCAAACCTCTCCAAAATCTTAATAATTAACCTTTTCTGGTTCATTTTTATCTCACCATCTCCTTGTGCAAAATCAATACCCAGGAAATGTGTAAGTTTACCAAGATCTTTCATTTTAAATCTTTCCTCCAACATTCTTTTCACATTTCTGAGTATCTGACTATCACTTGCTGCAATAAGAAGATCATCAACCCAGACTATCAGTATGATTCTCTCACCTCCAATTAGTTTTTTGTAAACACAATGGTCAGCAGGATTTTGAATAAAATCATTTTGAATCAGAAAATCATCTAGCATTTTATTCCAATTCCGGCCTGACTGTTTCAAACCATAGAGTGATTTGTTAAGTCTACAGACAAGCCTCTCACTTGTTTCTGACTTGACCTCAAATGGCTGTTCCATATATAATTCAGTATCAATAGGGGCGTGCAAATATGCAGTCTTTACATCCATTTGATGCCGTTCTAAACCATATTGAGCTGCAATTTGCATTAAACTACGTATTGATGTCATGTCAGCAGTTGGAGAAAAAGTTTCATTATAATCAATGCCTGCAACTTGACTATACCCCTTCGCCACATAACGAGCTTTGTATGTTGTCCCAACTGGGTTTTCCTTCAATGTGTAGACCCATCTGCCCCCCACTATATTTTTACCTACAGGTAGTGTTGTAAGGCTAAACGTATCATTCTCCTTAAGAGAGTTCATCTCCTCCTGCATGGCCTTACTCCACAATTCTGACTCTGGTGAACTTATAGCCTCCTTTAGAGTGTGGGGTACATCACATGCAACTCTATAACAATAATCAATACTGGCTAGTGCATGGTCATCATCACATTTTATTCCACACTCATAATCCCTCAAATACTGTGGAGGCCTCTTCTCTCTCTGTGGATAACGCCTGCTCTCAACACTTTCCCTTTCACCTGTGTTGGGGCTTGGGTCACACGTTTCAGATCTTATGTCCTCGGGATTTATTAATTCTATTTTCTCAGGTTTTGGTAGGTGAGTTTCGGCGCTCTCCCTACGCACATCATCTTCACACGTTAACTGATCTGTCTGAGTGTGGTATTCTGTCCCACTCTTTGTGATAAACTCCACCAACCTACTTTTGTTCACTTTTCCTGGGTCTGGATAGAAAACTAGATATGCAGGGCCATTCTTGTCATAACCAATGAAAATCCCTTTTTCACATCGAGAGTCTTAACTTTTTCTTTTCTGTTTGTATGCATAGCACTCTGACCCAAATATTCTCATTCTTGAAAGATCAGGCTTCTTTCCAGTCAGCATATAGTATGGGGTCTGTTCTACACATCTGTTATAACATCTGTTGCGAATAACAGCTGCAGTCTGGATTGCATACGTCCATAACATTTTTGGTAAGCTACTCTCGATTAACATACACCTTGCCATGTCAAGCAAAGTTCTCCAGCTCCTCTCAGCTGTCCCATTCTGATGGGGTGAATAGGGAGCTGAGGTTTCGTGTCTAATTGCATTTTTACTGAGCAGGGACTGAAATTCCCTGGATGTAAACTCGGTGCCATTATCAGATCTCATTCATTTAATTTTACCATAAGGTGAAACATCAGCAATGAACTTCTCTGTTCCTTTGACTGTATCACTCTTTGCTCTCAAAAAATATGTAAAGATTGCACCTGAATAGTCATCAGTAAATGCCAAGATATATCTGAAACCATCTTTTGCTACCGGCTCCATAGGTCCAGCTAAGTCTGTGTGCACAAGTCCAAGAGGAACTTTTGCTTTTTCATCTGCCTCCCTGTTCCTGAACAAATTTTCCCTGTATGCACACTTCACATTTTAAATTAGACATTTCAGTTCTACCTTTAATTTTCATCATTCAACTTTTAATTTTCAGCTTCAACACATCCTCATAATTACAGTGACCAAGAATTTCATGCCATGTGTGGATATCGTAACATACATGACATTGATCAACATCATTTGTAACCGTGCTTAAATAGAACAGTCTATCATACACCTGATTGTCAAATGTTACACCGTTCTTATGAACAAGTCTGTTCTGACCTTCTTTGAAAATGACCGTCGCTCCCTGGGACATCCCTGCCTTGACTGAGAAGATGTCCTGTGGAAAAGATGGGACGTACAGCGCCCCCATCAGCATCGTTTCCACCACTTGACCATTGTTGTCTCTCAGGCGAACTTTGGCCGTACCTTTCCTCAGGTCCTCTCTCCATCAGCCAGCTCTAAGATGTGCTTATGTGGCTCAAAACTTTTATCAAAGTCCTTGAACTGTGTAATGTCCCGGATGATAGGCGGTCGACGTGGCTCCTGTATCAACCATGAGACCTTTTTCCTTCACCCCGCTGGCCAGGACGGCATCCACTTGGCCCACCTTAAAAGCAAAAGTGTGGTCCTCCTCATCCATCACCTGCTTCACGTTGTCCCGCTTTCTCCACTTGCAATTCGCATACCTGTGCGTGGAACTTTTACAAAAATTACACCACTGTCGCTGTTCTCTATGCTCACTCGTAGTAGAAATGCACTCCACAGCCTTATGTCCCTTCTGTCCGCAGTTAAAACAGGTCAATTTCATATTCCACCCGTCTCTTGCTTTCACCTTCATCACGCTGTCATCCTCTGAGCAAGCAGCACTAAACTTTTCTGTGCTCTCATAACTCCTCAGCTTTGTTTTGAACTCCGTGAAAGTTATCGTTTCATCACTTTGGGTTATGTGGATGGAAAATAGCTTAAAAGAGTCCGGTAGGCCCTTCAGAACCATTGCAAACAACAAGCCATCACTTAAAGTCTCTTCCGCATTTCTCAAAGCTGTAATAGCGGTCTCTGCACGAATGACATAATCTGTGACGCTCTCATTGACAGCTTTCTGAAGAGACGTAAGCTCTGTGTATAAGCTGATCACTCGTGGTTTCCCTTTACCAGCATAGTGTTCTCTCAGAATCTTTAGCGCCTTTCTTCCATCATCCGCTGCATCTCTCATCACAAGGGAAAGGCTTTTATCATCCAACAGCTAAATCAGTTCTGCATATGCGTCCTCATTTTTATCCGCGTCTTCTTCTACACCGTCATCATTAGGTGGTTCGCTCAGTATGGTGCTCTTCAAACTGAGCAGACGCAGGTGCGCCAGAAACTTAGTTTCCCACAGTTCATAATTTTTCTCATCCCCGTCAAAACATAAACGGTTCCACCGGCTTCCAAACTCCTTCCTGGGCCCATAACCTGTTGAGTTTGCCATCATAACATAAAGGGTAGAAAACTGGCTAAAACATGACGGAGGAATAAACTCACGTAGCCATCGGGTTTCGTTTGACTGTCGTGCACACACACACACACAGGAGCATGCAGTCGCTTATTAAATTGCAACACCTGAAAAACATAATGAACGAACCACACCCCTTTGACTCACACCCCCTTAGTCAACAGTCATAATAAGAGCACATTCAAGGTCACCAATGTTCAACAAAACGTGACCACCTCAACGTGATTGAACCTCACGACTCCTGGTCTTCTTTCATCATATCTGGTCTTGGGTCTTATAACTGTTACCCCCCTAATAATATAAACCAATCCCCATCTCTATACGATGTTCTGATGCAGAGATATAGATCTTGCAATATGGTTGCTAAGGTACTCTGTTTGGTTGCTAGGGAGTGGCTTGGGAGCTGCCAATGATGAATCTCCAAAGGCTGCTTGTGAGTATGAATTATAGAAACCAACTCACATGCCTCTGTGACATTCAGAATGGAAGACATTCCTCTTTGTATTTTGGTTGCTAAGGTGCTCTAAATGGTTGCTAGGGAGGGGCTAGGAAGTGTTGGGGTGATTCATGACTGGCTGTTTGCTGCCCAGAGTCAAACGAGACCACCCTCGTGTTTCTATTATAATTCAGTCAGGAGATATCCCTTTGATCTCTTTCAATGGAAGTCTATGGAACTTGTTGCTAAGGTGCTCTAAATGGTTGATAGGGCGTGGCTTGATAGCTTCACAATGATCCTGAAAGACTGATAAATAAAATGAGCCCGCCCCCTTGTCTCTATGACACTTGTGATCCAGAGTTATGTTCAATACAAAATTGTGGCCAAGACACAAACTGAAAAAAATAATAATTCAAGCTCTACAATGATGTCACAAAGACATCCTATCACTCAACCACAAAGGTGACTTTAATCAGAGTTTGAGGTGACAAGACTGAATACCTTCACAGTCCTGAGAGAACATGGAGAACATCAGAGCCACAGCCTTTGACGTGTTTGATGAAGCACGTTTACTGGGCGAACACACTGACATGATCATCAAGTCAAATGACAGAGAATTTCAAGTGCACAAGATCATCATGTGTGGCTGCAGCACCTACTTCAGGTGAGAAGAGGCATTTCAACTGCAATTGTGCGCAAATTACCAAGAAATAACTATAATTATATACATAATTTCCACTGCTTACATCATAGAGTTGAAACTGCCTAAGCTGTCCAAATATATAAATGAATAAATATGAATGAGTGTATTGCCAGAGCAAAGAATGTAACTAAGATATCTAGGAAAACCCATTCTTAAAATTTGATTCTGGAAGTTTTACCCAGCATTTCGAATATAATATAGGAAACTAATCTGTTTCAAAAGTAAATTTGGCTGAAATTAAAATGTAAATAACAAAAAGTTATTTTTTTAATATGCTGATTATTTTATTGGAATTTATTATTAGGGCCCAAGCCCTGAAAGGGGGAAAACACGCTTGCATGTAATAATATGAAACTTGGTACACATAGATCTACAAACTGATAATGGTCAGATAAGTATCCGTCTCACTTTTTTAAGCAAATGTTTGATATTATAGGGCCTGATTTCCTATTTTTTATTAACATTTGTCTGAACACTGGTACGGTCCCGGACTGCCTAAAACATGCTTCAGTCACTCCCCTTTTGAAAAAAACCTAATCTTGATACATCGGACCCAAGTAATTTCAGACCAATCTCTAATCTTCCATTTAGTGTGAAAATCATGGAAAAGGTCGTTCTTAATCAACTACACTCCTTTCTGTGTACAAACTCATTATATGATACCTTCCAGTCAGGATTTAGGAAACTGCACAGCACCGAATCCGCTTTATTGAAAGTCACCAATGACATTATGCTGGCTGCAGATAATGGGAGTGCTGTTGCCCTGGTCCTTTTAGATCTTATAGCTCTGCATTTGACATGGTTGACCATTCAATTCTTATATCAAACTTAGGCATTCAGGGCACTGTTTTAAATTGGTTTCAGTCTTTTTTAACTAATAGAACTTTCTCTGTTTGTATCGGAAATTGCACTTCCCCTGTAGCTCATCTTTCCTGCGGTGTACCACAGGGATCCATTCTAGCCCCAACATTATTTTCCTTATATCTTTTACCATTGGGTTCTATTTTTATCATTTCATTTATACGCTGATGATACTCAGTTGTATTTCCCATTTAAGCGAAACAACTCAAGCTCTCTAGAAATTCTACTTGCATGCTTTCAGGAAGTGAAGCTTTGGCTGGCACAAAACTTTCTCGCTCTAAATGAGAACAAAACCGAAGTAAGGCTGTTTGGGCCTTGTGATCGCTATAATTCCGGTATTCTAGATCTTGACGAGTTAAACCCTCGCGTTACATCATCTGCAAAAAATTTAGGTTTTGTGTTTGACTCAGGCCTTAAGTTTGACCAGCAAATAAACTCTGTCGTTAAAACCTGTTTTTTCCATCTACGTCGTCTTGCAAGAGTTAAATCCTTTCTCTCTCCAAAGAGTTTTGAAATAGTGATTCATGCTTTTATCACCTCACGTATCGACTACTGTAATTCACTTTATATTGGAACTAACCAATCATCCATTGGACGCCTTCAACTAGTACAAAATGCTGCTGCCAGACTGTTGACAGGTAGTCTTAAGTTCGATCATATCACTCCGATCTTTACTTCCCTAAACTGGATACCAGTCAAACAGAGAATTGAGTTTAAAATTTTAGTTTTTGTTTTTGTTTTTAAATCACTACATGGCCTAGCACCAGGCTACTTTTCTGATCTAATACACTTCCATAACCCACCGAGATCACTTAGGTCTAGTAACCTCGGATTGCTCGCAGTGCATAGATCAAAACTGAAACATCGAGGTGACCGTGCCTATGCAGTTGCAGGCCCCAAATTATGGAATAGTCTGCCACTTTCAATTAGAACAGTCACGTCATTTGCCACCTTTAAATCTAAGCTCAAAAAACATTTTCTTAATGTGGATCTTTAATGTACTCTCCTATGAATTATATTAATTCTACTATTCTTTTTATGCTTGTAATTGTATCTATTGCTCGTGCTATTTTTACTATGTTGTATTACCTTTGCTCTGATTACTCTGTCCTGTTCAGCACTTTGGTCAACCTTGGGTTGTTTTTAAATGTGCTTTACAAATAAAGAAAGAAAGAAAGAAAGATAAGTATGATTAAACCATGCTAGTGCAATTCCACTAATGCCAACATAGTTTTCTAGTCTATTTAAAAGAATGTTGTGGTCAATTGTGTCAAATGCAGCACTAAGATCAAGTAACACTAATAGAGATATACAACCACGATCGGATGATAAAAGCAAATCATTTGTGACTCTAACGAGAGCTGTCTCGGTACTATGGTACGGTCTAAATCCGGACTGAAAATCCTCGCAAATATCATTACTTTCAAGAAAGGACAGTTGTGAGGATATTGTCACGATACGCACACAAAAGGTAGGTTCCAAGTGCAGCTTTATTGGGGTATTCTGAAAGCGTATGTCAGCCAAGCAGAAGGTCAAAACCCAAATAAGACAGTCCAGAAAACAAGAAACAACCAGGAGTGGACGAGAGAAGTGCAAATGACAAAACAAAGAATCCACAACAATCACAGAACAGACAGGGTATAGATCGACAGGTACAAACAATGTGAGTGGAAACAGCTGTGTGCAATGATCAGTGATGAGTTCAGACAAAGGATTATGGGAAATGCAGTTCATGATGAGATGGTGACGGTAAGGGGAAGAGACCTCTAGTGGACATCAAGGGAAACACCAACCAGACACTGTGACAGATACTGTTTTTATTAATATCTCTGACAGAAAAGGCAGATTCGAGATCGGCCTGTAATTGACTAATTTTGTATGATCAAGTTGCATTTTTTTAACAAGCGGTTTTATCATAGCCAGCTTAAAGGTTTTTGGTACGTATCCTAGAGACAGACGAATTAATGATATTAAGAAGAGGATCTATGACATCTGGAAGCATCTCCTTCAGTAGCTTAGTCGGTATAGGGTCTAACATACAAGTTGTCGATTTAGATGAATTAACGAGTTTGCAAAATTCTTCCTCTCCTATAGCAACAAATGAGTCAAATTTTTCGTCAGGGAAACGACAATGCACTCCCTGATACGATACTGTAGTAGATGGTTTCATAGTTATAATTTTGTCCCTGATATTATCAATCTTGTGATACCAAAGTTGATACCAAAGTGATACCAAAGTGAAGAAGTTCATAAAGTCATTACTGCTGTGTTGCGTGGACACTTCTGGGCTTGAAGCTTTCTTTTTCGTTAGTTTAGCCACTGTTTCAAATAAATACCTAGGATTATGTTTATTTTCTTCTAATAGGGTTGAAAAATAAGCAGATCTAGCAGCTTTTTAGGCCTCTCTGTAAGCATTCGAGCTCTCTTTCCATGAAATCCAAAATACCTTTAGTTTTGTTTTCTTCCTTTTGCGCTCCATTTTTCTGGCTGCTCTCTTACTGTACGTTCACACCGCCGCTGCCGAGAGCGGCAAAATTCGCTCTCGCCGCCCTGCTAACGACGCTGTGCAAGATTCGTGGACACTCTGATGCTCTGACGTAGATCGAATGCTTGATCTTTTTTTAAACTTCATTTAAAGTGGCCGCAAGCAAATAATAATATTGATCAGTATTTGTGCAGACTGGTCACACGTGGGGTATAAGTTAACCTAATAATATATTTTAAATGTGAAAGTAAGAAAATTACAGATGGAAAGAGCTTAACAATTATATTTACTTTGCAAACGAAATAAATAAATTAAATGTGTGTGGTGTGGCTTTTGTGTTAATTTTCAACTACGGGTCTAATTTCAACATGCAGTTTATAGGACGTTTACTAGACTTGGCCTTTAATTAACATTAACATTGATTTGTGTGCAGTCTACATTACAATAACTGTCCTGGTTGTAGCCATAATGCAATTGGTCAAATCAGTGTTGTTTTAAGCAAATGAATTGAATTGCGAATTATTAACTTCTCTTCCATTTTGCTTGGGAACTAATGTGGTCGGAACCAATGTTACCTGGAATCCTCTCAAATGGAGCACTTCTACATTCCGATTGGTTGCCGCCGAACCGCGTCATAGCGCATTACCATAAAGTTGACCTGATTTCAACTCTCCTCGCCGCTCTCACCGTCCAAGACACGCCGCTCTCGCCGGAGCTCGCCGCCGGCTCTCATTGAAAATGAATGACTTCCGGCCACTTTGACGCTCTCTCCGGCGGCGGTGTGAACGTACAGTTAAGGACCTGAGTGTGGTCGTTGTACCACGGCGTTGGACTATTTTCTTTCATCTTTATGCGCATTGGAGCAACTGTGTTTAAAGTGCTGGAAAAGAGAGAGTTAAAAGTTTCTGTTGCAATATCAAGTTCTTCTAAGCTATCTAGGATGCTGAGATGATGAAACTGATTAGGAAGATTATTGATAAAGCAATCTTTAGTGGCAGAAGTGATAGGTCTAACATATTTATAACACGAAGTCGGCTTTGCAGCCTTGGCTAAATGTAATTTGCATTAGACTAGATAATGATCTGAGATGCCATCGCTCTGCTGCAGAATTTCAACGGCATCAACATCTATTCCATGTGATAGTATTAGATCTAGATTATGATTACGACAGAGAGTAGTTCCTGACACGTGCTGTCTAACTCCAATTGAGTTTACAATGTCTTTAAATGCCAATCCCAATGCATCTTTTTCATTATCTACATGTAATAAAATCACCAACAATTAGTACTTTATCATTATGGTGCCCTGGTGGCCTGTATACAGTAGCCAGCAGAATTCTCAAACATGATTTATCGTTTATACTATATATTTTTACATTAAGCACCAACACTTCAAAAGAAGTATATTTAAAACTAGATTTCTTAGTGGTTTTTAAAAAATATTACTATAAATTACAGCAACACCTCCCCCTTTGCCTTTCAGATGAGGTTAATTTTTATAACAGTAATCTTGTGGGGTTGACTCATTTAAAGTAATGTAATCGTTTGGTTTTAGCCAGGTTTCTGTCAAACACAGCACATCTAGATTATAATCTGAAATCATATCATTAACTATGAGCGATTTTGAAGTAAGGGATCAATTATTCAGCAGCCCGAGCTTTATCATTTGCTCATCTGTATTATATCTGTTTTTTATTTGTTGAACATCAATAAAAATTTTAACCTGACGGATTTCCAAATTCGGGGGACAGACACAGTCTCTATATGATGTGAAAGAGATGATATGACTCTCACAGTCTCTTTTCTAGGTGAAAGAGACTCTATGTGATGGGATTTATCTGACCTTGGTGACGTGAGGCCGCTAGCAGACGGTCGGTTTAGCCAGTCTGTCTGCTTCCTGACCTGAGCCCCAGGTTGTCATGTTTTATCTCTAAGACTATGAGCCAAATTACTAGAGAGAAGAGCAGCACCATCCCAGTCGGGATGAATACCATCTCTTTTCAACAGGTCAGGCTTGCCCCAAAAACCTTTCCAATTGTCTATGAATTCTACATTATTATGCGGACACCACTCAGACAACCAGCGATTGAGTGAACACAATCTACTAACTATCTCATCACTCCGGTGTACAAGAAGGGGGCCAGAGCAAATTACAGTGCCTGACATCGTACTTGCGAGTTCACACACATCTTTAATGTTCATTTTGCTGATCTCCGACTGGCGGAGTCGAACATCATTAGTGCAACATGAATAATGATCTTAGAGAATTTACGATTAGCATTAGCCAACACTTTTAAATCTGCTTTGATCTCAGGCGCGCTGGCTCCCGGCAAACCTGTGACTATGGTTGCTGGTGTCTCTATTTTCAATCTATTCAATATGTGATCGAATCACCAATTACCAGGGCACAGAATTCTCAGTGGGTGTTTCACTGAGTGGGGCAAATCGATTTGTTATGGTAATCGGAACAGAAGAGTGGTTTTTTGATCCGCGACTAGAGCGATCCCTCACTGTCACCCATCTGCCCTGCTGCACAGGCAATAACTCAGCCGGAACCGAAAAGAGTAAAGAGTTCACTATGCTAGGCGCATCCAAAATAGTATCTAAATCTCTAGTACTATCCTTACTATCCTCAATTAAAGTTTGGATGCGTGTCTCTAGCTCTGAAATCTTCTCCATCAGCCTGACTGTCTCCTTGCATTTATCACATATAATTCCTATATTGCCAATGGAGAAGGCAATACTAAACATATGACACGTGACACAGGTGACAATAACAGGACAAGACATTACTCACTGTGGTTGTTGACTGATTCTTACTCACCTGGGTTTTTTTTAACTCAAAGGCGCGGGCGCACGAGAGAAAATAAATAAATAAATGAATAACTGAGCTCACGGGTGGCGCGTTAACAGGCTAGCGAGTTACTAGCGTGTTGTGCTAACAATAACGGAAGCTAGCGATGTAAGGTTTATCTGAGATGTTGGGTAAGCTGTATTTAGTAGTATAAACAACTAGAAATGATAGTAAATGATGGTTCAAAACAGAGAGAAATACGAAGCTAATACGAGGCTTAGACGGAGCTTACAGCCTCGAAGCAAACGAACTCACAGCAGGCAGCGAGGCAGACAGGAGCAGATATTTGCCGAATGTGGTGGAGCTCTTGGTGGCGGCTGAAATGATCTTAGTCTCAGGTCATGTCCCGGGCAGGGTTCAAGTTGAATGTCGCGCTGGATAGACTTTGCTCGTCTGGTTGCGAGAACACGGAGGCATGGTCACCACCACTGTAAGGCCCGGCTGAATCGGCCCAAATAAGGTTTTCCGGTCAGCGGGGAAGGTCTTTGCGCGTTTCTTGTCTTTCCTTTTATTATTCTTTCCTAACCCTTTAATTATATTTTCCCGCTCAGAGTAGGAAGCTATATCACTTTGAGGTCCTTGTGGCTTTCACAGGTCTCACGACACAGTCTCACCAGTTCTGATCATCGAACAGAAGGGATTGGCTATTTGCCGTATTCACACGTACAAAACAAAGACACTTCGACAGCCCCCGTGGAATGCACACTCTTGAACTTAATTCAATCGCTTTACTTCAGTAGAGGTTTTGGCCACTATCAAAGATGTTAGTCAAGCAACTTTACTTCTCTTATAATAGCTTTGGATTGGCCAAGCCTGTGATTTCTCACTCACACTTATCTGAAATAATGTTGAAATCAAAACAGAGTTAATTAGACACACCCAGATCTAGATCGGTCAAGCAGCCTTCGCGCTTCTAGACGGAAATAACTTGCCTTCTGCGAGGTATTGGTCGTCAAAACTTGTGGAAATATATGAATCCGATAATCTACTTGGGAAAAACAATCTTAGAGTCAGTCAGAATAAAATCAAATGTTTCCAATTTATTGATCAGGTAATGAATGAAGCAATAATTCAAAATCCAATTCATAAGAATAAAATCATCAGTTGATCATATCATAGCAAGAATACAAAAATCAAGGAATTTGTAGAAATTATTACCTGGCAATGAAAATTACACTCAGCGGTTGTGTGGGAAGTCAGCCTACAGACTCCAAGAACTTTTCTGCTCGTTCTCCTTATAAACCCAGATATTCAATATTCTTACCAAAAGGTGTTGTCTGTCATTATAATTAGATTTTGGTCCCCTATTGAGGGGCTCACAACTGTGAGGTCAGGATTTGTACTTGAAAACGTTCTTGTTTTACATACAGTTTTACATAACTTCATTTAGCTTTTCATTATTGCTGGCGGAGTGAGACCATTTTACCAGGCGCACAGAGACATATTAAGTGATACCAAACATATATAGGTACTTTTTTGTACACACATAACATTACATGGGTTTTCAGTGAGTTCAGGTGATGAGGAGAAGAGGGGGAGCAGGGGGAGACGATGAGACTGTACGAGTAAAGTGTGAACTGCGTACCGGGTGTTGCTGTTACATATGCAAGGGAGAGTTCAAATGTTATTTCTCAGGAGAGCCTTTTGTTCTCTCTAGGGGGACACTAGCACCCGCCTTACAATATGCTCATTATTAAAGTAACACTATGTAGCTTTTCAACCTTCATAATATATTTCCAAGACCCTTGTGATGGTACATCGACTTACAACAGGTTAAATGACACGTCTACAATGGCATGAAATCATGCAACATACTCTACCTTGTCTGTGGACATCATTCATTCCAAAGCCGGTGCTGATAAACATGAGTGTGCGTGCGACAGTAGGCTGTGGCAGGATACATTATTTGCGACAGCGGTAATGGACAATTCCGCTTCCAACCAGTAAGGCGACCGCAGAGGAAAGGTTACTTGGTGTTGCTTTAATGCCTGTATTTCTTTGTCAAATTTGTTCGCAGGGCTTTTTTCTCTAACGAATGGAGTCGCCCAGCACAAGATTTCCGTGAAATTCCAGGAATATCCCAAGACATCATGCCTCTTATTATCCAGTATGCGTACACAAGATCTGTGCTCATTACTCAAGAGAATGTGGTGGAACTCTTGGTGGCGGCTGACATGATCTTAGTCTCAGGTCTTGTAGATTCCTGCTGTCAGTTCCTGGAGTCACATTTATGCCCAGAGAACTGCATTGGCATCTACAAGTTTACAGAGGACTTTTACTCCTGCTCAAAGGTCCACCGTAAAGCAAAGCGCTACCTCCTGCAGCACTTTGAGGAGGTTCTGCACGTATCTGAGGAGTTCCTGGAGCTCTCCGTGGAACAGCTTGAGGAGATCATTGATGAGGATGAGCTGAATGTCAGACAGGAGGAGGTGGTTTTTGAAGCCGTCCTCCACTGGATTAATCATGCACCAGAAAACAGGAGGCCACACATTGCCGTGCTTCTGCCAAAGGTAAAACAGATTTTTATTTTATTTTTCTTCCCCTTCTGACAGATTTTTGTCTTCTTGTTTTAAGCAGGTACTCGCTTAAATTTGTCTCTGATTTAGATTTGACTCTCCCTTGTGCTTCAGGTTCGACTGGGGTTGACAACATCAGCCTACGTCATACGTCATCAACCCACCAACTCAGAACTTGTGCATCAACTGATCAATAAAGTGCATCATCCACGTCTGCCCACATCGATCCTATTGGCCATCGGAGGATGTATTGGTCGTAGTCTCGCCAATGAGATTGAGGCGTATGATGCGAAGGCAAACTGCTGGGTCAGTGTGACCCAAGAGGATGAGCATCCCAGAGCCTGTCATGGTACAGCAGTCCTGGATGAGTTGGTCTACTGTATTGGTGGTCGAAACATTGTGGATTTTTTCAACAGCGTGAGGAAATTCAATCTTATCACTCAGACTTGGCATGAGGTGAGTAGTGCTGTTGGTCAACATGTAACTTTAATTTAGTTTCCTTTATAAAATATTATTGTGGTACAGTGACGGTGGTACTCCACATTACTTCAAAGAATACCACTGTATTACCATATTACATGTCTAAAAAGTGGTAAAACCATGATACATTTTTGTTTGTGTTCCATCAATTGTTGTAGCTTTGAATGATATAATATGATATAATACACCAGTTACCATCATGATTGTGTCAAAAAATACCATTAAGAAAAATAATAATAGTAATATTGTACTTGTTTGCAACTGATAGGACAGAACCAATGAGATGGTGTATTGATGTGTGTTCACACACTGATGTATTGTGTGTGTTAGGTGGCCCCCATGTATGAACGCCGTTGCTATATTAGTGTTGCTGTTCTGGACGGGCTCATATATGCCATTGGTGGTTTTGATGGACACAGAGGGCTTAAAACAACAGAGCGCTACCATCCAAACACCAATCAGTGGACAATGATGGCACCCATGAATGAACGGAGGAGTAATGCCTGCGCCACCTCACTGCAGGACCTGGTAAGAGCACTTACCCATGATTCCACACTCTTCTGCTCTTAAAGTAACACTATGTAGCTTTCATAATATATTTCCAAGACCCTTGTTTTCCATAATATATTTCCAAGACCCTCGACTTACAATAGGTTAAAAAACACGTCTGCCATAGCCTGACGGGGTCTGTATCGCTTTTACTGGCACTATGTAACTTCGGGTTTCGGGCAGGAACCCGAGCACAAAAAGAACTACAAAATTCGACTGCTTTACGTCAAGCGTTACAATAGTCATTATTTTGTTTTTCTTCGTTTCTGATGTCGCAATACATCATACTTTCATGAAATCATGCAACATACTCTACCTTGTCTGTGGACATCGTTCATTCCAAAGCCGGTGCTGATAAACACGAGCGTGTGTGCGACAGTAGGCGGCGGTAGGATACATTATTTACAACAGCGGTAATGGACAATTCCGCTTCCAACCAGTAGGGCGACCGCAGAGGAAAAGTTACTTGGTGTTGCTTTAAAGCTGCCGTCGGTAAAAATGTTTTGATCATATTCAGTGAAATCGACACAATAATCAACACAACAACATAAATAAAGTGGTTTTAGAAAAAAACCTGAGCTTCTAACTCCACCTGGATCGTGTTATTTGTTTTGCAAAAATCCACCGCTCCCGGATCATCGGGTCCAATCAGCGCAGGGGGGGGGGTGAGATCTGACTGTCAATCACAGGTTGTGCACTCGCGCAAGTTACAATCGAATCTGCATTTTGAAAGGTGGAGAGATTTAGGTGATTTAATTGGGTTCAAGCTAGATGCAGAGCTTGCAACATTTCTTCTCGACAGGTAATTGTGCTTTATCAACCAGTTACTTTATTTCTTAGTGTTATGTTAGTAATCTAAGTATGTTTGCCCAAATGTGTTGGTATGGATAGCTAACGTTAGCACTTGTTAGGCAGGTTCGTTAGCTTTGTTTGCACTGAAATCCGTGTGAACGTAATGTTAGGTGTATAAACATGTCCAGATGAAGGGATAAGTTTGGCTTTTTGGAAGAATGTTGATGGATGCTGATGAGAAGATTCACAGAAGGTCTGGTGCACACGCACTGACGAGCACCAACTCTGTGGGAGGGTATTCGTTGATAGTGGGGAGGGGCATGAGAATTGTAAACATTCAAAATTTTGCCTAAGTCCACTCAGTCAGCCAGACTTGCCGACTGCAGCTTTAATGCCTGTAAAGCATGAAGGAAAGGTGCAATGGAGATATGACATGGGAATGGTTTAAATATGGAAAAAGGAATATCATAAAATGTACTGTTTTAAACACTGCTTTTCTGATCAATCTGTGATGATTGTGCGCAAACATCATGCATGTTACGTTTGTTTGTCAGATTTATATCTGTGGTGGTAGTACTGGGACCGAGTTTCACTTCTCTGCCGAGAGCTTCAACCCTGAAACAAACCAGTGGACTCGCATCGCTCCCATGAGTAGCTGCCGCAGTGGTGTTGGTGTGATCGCTTATGGAGATCTAGTGTATGCTGTGAGTATTAAACACACACACATATCAGTGTTATAGTTTTAATTAACTATGATAACCATGACACAAATACAGAAATATGGAACAATCACAGTTTAAAGGTTGCACTTTGGATGCATAAATGGATGTGCATACACAAATGCACAGAATACATAAATAAAAAGTGTATTTATTTAAAGGTTGGTGGTTTTGATGGTGCCAGTTGTTTGCAGAGTGCGGAGGCCTACAATCCGCTGACCAACATCTGGAGTGATGTACAACCCACGTAGCAACTTTGGCATTGAGGTGTGATGTGGACAATATCTGTATCTGGTGAAACTATGAAATAACATTACAATAATGATTTGATGATAATGAATATGGGGGATTTTTTTTTTTTTGGTGCCATATTGAGAATAATTGGAGAGTTGGACCATAAAATTGTAGAAGGCTGCAAAGATCAATGTGTGTCAAAACATTATATTCCTTTTTACCTTCCTCAAAATCCAGGTAGTTAATGGTCAGTTGTTTGCTGTCGGAGGCTTTAATGGATTCGGCCCCACCTCTGATGTGGAGTGCTATGATGAGAAGACAGATGAATGGTAACTTCCACAAACACTAAATCACACTGAATTAGATATACAGTGAAGAAGATAAGTATTTCAACACCCTGCTATTTTGCAAGTTCTCCCACTTAGAAATCATGGAGGGGTCTGAAATTGTCATCGTAGGTGCATGTCCACTGTGAGCAGGGTTGGGGAGTAACGGAATACATGTAACGGCGTTATGTAATCAGGATACAAAAATCCAGTAACTGTAATCCGTTACAGTTACGTCAAAACATGTAGTAATCAGATTATAGTTACTTTTGGAAAAAAGGGGGAATACTTTCAGGATTACAATGGTTTAATTTAAAACTAAATAAATCTGTATTTTGCCATAATAACACTATATTAAGCGTTGCTTGATTAATGACTCACGCTCACGACACGACTCGTGTGCCACTCGCGGGTGCATGCGCAAAATAACAGCTCTCTACAACAATCTCCTCAGACACGGATCGAGTCACTGCTGCTAGAAACGATGCTGTCCACGGGTAAAAATGCTTTTATTTCTTGGAAATTCCGCTGCTATTTTGTTTTTAAAGAAGAAAATGCCAACAACATGGTTGTACAGCGCAAACTGTGCCTTCCAGCAACGAAAATTGTGATTCGATCTGTGTCTGAGGAGATTGTTGTAGAGAGCTGTTATTTTGCGCATGCACCAGCGGGTGGCACACGAGTGTCGTGAGTCATTAAAGCAACGCTTAATATAGTGTTATTTGTAGTATGTATATGTATATCTATTTTCCTGTTGAAGAAACATTTCTATTTTATTTTTTCCTTGTACATGTCAAGTTAAAAATAAAACAAAATAATCTGTAATACCATACTGTAGCCACTAACGTTAGATGTCTGTATAGTCCTTTACATAAATATTTATTCAGGGCTGTGAAATTCTTAATAAATAAAAGTTGTTGTTTTTTAAAATAATATCTGTCCTTGAAGTAATCCAAAAGTAATCAGTTACATTACTTTAATATTGTGGTACTTGGATTACGTTACTGAATACTTTTTTTATGAAGTAATTTGTAACTGTAACGGAATACATTTTTAAAGTAACCCTCCCAAGCCTGACTGTGAGAGACATAATCTAAAAAAACTAATCCAGAAATCACAATGTATGATTTTTTTAACTATTTATTTGTAAGATACAGCTTCAAATAAGTATCTGAACACCTGTCTATCAGCTAGAATTCTGACCCTCAAAGACCTGTTAGTCTGCCTTTAAAATCTTCTTCTTCTTCTTAGATTTGATTGGCGGTTGGCAACCAGCATTTAGGAGCATTACCGCCACCTACCGGACTGGAGTGTGGAACAGATTTTGTGCAAAAAAAAGAAAATAAATAAATAAAAATTTAAATTAAACCTATATCCTTTCCATTAACCCCGTATTTTTCAGATATTTAATGAGATGTTTTGATATTTCCCATGCTTTATACCCAAGAAGATTCTCAACAGTGAACCTAAGCTTAGCTTTCTTTACAGCTACTGCTAGTTTCCTCCTTGCCTCCACATAACCTCTACACTCAAACAGCACATGTTGAATGGTCTCTATACTATTACATTTTATACATTGTCCAGTTGGATGTTTACCTATTTTATAAAGTGAATAGTTAAGACCTGTGTGTCCTATTCTTAAGCGCGTAAAGACTGTCTCTGTCTTCCGGCATCCACTCAGTTTTCTTCCCAGACCAACATGTTTCTGTATATTATAAAGATGTCTTCCAGTTTCATTTAGTTCCCAGTATTCTTGCCATATTTTTTGCATTTTCTCTTTAACGACCTTTTTAGCTTCAGATTTACTTAACAGAACCTGTATATCAACCGACTTTAACTTGAGTGTTTGTTTTGCCAGAATATCAGCCTCTTCATTTCCTTCCACCCCTACATGGGCAGGAACCCAAACGAAGCAGACAGTCCAACCCTTATGATATAATCTATATATATAGTTATGAATACTAAATATCAGATCTAACCTACATGATTTAACAGATTTAATACTACTGAGCACTGCCCAGCTATCTGATGCAATGACCGCCTTGTCTTCCTTGTTTCCTTCTATCCACTGCAATGCCATCAATATGGCCATTAGCTCCTGCCTTTAAAATGTCCACCTCCACTCCATTTATTATCCTAAATTAGATGCACCTGTTTGAGGTCGTTAGCTGCATAAAGACACCTGTCCACCCCATACAATCAGTCAGAATCCAACTACTAACATGGCCAAGACCAAAGAGCTGTCCAAAGACACTAGAGACAAAATTGTACACCTCCACAAGGCTGGAAAGGGCTACGGGGAAATTGCCAAGCAGCTTGGTGAAAAAAGGTCCACTGTTGGAGCAATCATTAGAAAATGGAAGAAGCTAAACATGACTGTCAATCTCCCTCGGACTGGGGCTCCATGCAAGATCTCACCTCGTGGGGTCTCAATGATCCTAAGAAAGGTGAGAAATCAGCCCAGAACTACACGGGAGGAGCTGGTCAATGACCTGAAAAGAGCTGGGACCACCGTTTCCAAGGTTACTGTTGGTAATACACTAAGACGTCATGGTTTGAAATCATGCATGGCACGGAAGGTTCCCCTGCTTAAACCAGCACATGTCAAGGCCCGTCTTAAGTTTGCCAATGACCATTTGGATGATCCAGAGGAGTCATGGGAGAAAGTCATGTGGTCAGATGAGACCAAAATAGAACTTTTTGGTCATAATTCCACTAATTGTGTTTGGAGGAAAAAGAATGATGAGTACCATCCCAAGAACACCATCCCTACTGTGAAGCATGGGGGTGGTAGCATCATGCTTTTGGGGTGTTTTTCTGCACATGGGACAGGGCGACTGCACTGTATTAAGGAGAGGATGACCGGGCCATGTATTGCAAGATTTTGGGGAGCAACCTCCTTCCCTCAGTTAGAGCATTGAAGATGGGTCGAGGCTGGGTCTTTCAACATGACAATGACCCGAAGCACACAGCCAGGATAACCATGGAGTGACTCTGTAAGAAGCATATCAAGGTTCTGTCGTGGCCTAGCCAGTCTCCAGACCTAAACCCAATAGAGCATCTTTGGAGGGAGCTCAAACTCCGTGTTTCTCAGCGACAGCCCAGAAAACTGACTGATCTAGAGAAGATCTGTGTGGAGGAGTGGGCCAAAATCCCTCCTGCAGTGTGTGCAAACCTGGTGAAAAACTACAGGAAACGTTTGACCTCTGTAATTGCAAACAAAGGCTACTGTACCAATTATTAACATTGATTTGCTCAGGTGTTCAAATACTTATTTGCAGCTGTATCTTACAAATAAATAGTTAAAAAATCATACATTGTGATATCTAGATTTTTTTTTAGATTATGTCTCTCACAGTGGACATGCACCTTCGATGACAATTTCAGACCCCTCCATGATTTCTAAGTGGGAGAACTTGCAAAATAGCAGGGTGTTCAAATACTTATTTTCTTTACTGTAAGTGTAAGTCTCTAATTCTAATGCAGGCTATATTTCATTGCATTCACTGCATCCGTTTTCTATACAGGTTTCATGCAAATGAAATGGCCATTTCCCGCTGTGCTCTGAGCTGTTGTGTAGCATCAGGATTGCCTAACACGGCACAGTATGCTGCCCTACGAGACACAAGAACACAAGATGAGTCTGACAGTGAATGATCTCCTTCTAGCAGATCTGACAGTCTGACTACAAATGGAGTGTCATGTTTCCTGAATAAATGCATTCAAAAAAAGAGTCTGTATTCTAAATGTTAAACTTTCTCTCAGGTGTAGTGTTGTTCCTTACAATACTGCAAGGGATCGCTACAGCTCAGCAAACCAACTTATAATATTGAGAACTCTGTTTACTGAGTAAACTATTTATTGCTTTATTAAACTTTTTAATAATCACTTGTCATTTACTGGCTTTTATATGATTGTTTATTGTGTATAATTGATTAAACTCATAAAAAGTCTTTGTCAAACTTTCTGATTGATTGTGTCTTTAATCACGGATTTTAAACATCATGGACATATAACGTTACGTTGAACAGTGTAATGGAAAATTTATTTTCATTGATCTTCAACAGATATTACGGGAAATGTATGTATGTTCGTAGACCCGTGTCCGTGCAGAGTGAGACAGGACGGGGATAGCTGAAGAGAAGACCTTTGACCTCAGAGGTCAGGATGCATCTAAATTAGTTGGTCCCAGTGTCAGAAGTAGTGATGAATAGGAGCATGCAAAAGTGTGACAAAGTTAGTGGAAAACTACTAGGAAAAGCAACAGCTGAAGGAGACCTTGGTAAAGAATATAAAAGGTGTCGCACAGCTCCTCCTCCTGGTCTTACACTCTGCAGGCAGGCTCTGAATGGCTGTCTGACCTTCTCTTGCAAGAGAATAAATTACTTTAAAAGGAAATTTGACTCAGGGTCTCTTATGCAGTAATTGATGTTCAAGACATTTTTGCCACAACAATTTGTTGTCAGAAGTGGGATTCCTTGGTTGTGCCCTAGATGTGGGACCCGAGAGAGGACGGTGAATTGGACTCCTGGACTTTTGAGGGACGAGGGGCCGGAGGAAGCAACCACTGGAATTGAGTGAAAAAGAATCCGGGTGTCAACTTATCACTGTCTTACTGAAATACTTGTGGGCCACTATTACCAAAAACTGTGTCTATTAATGCAGATTGTCTTACTACTTTGAGTAAAATTTGTTTTGAAAATGAATCAGATCATTCACTCTAGAGCGCTCGCTAATGTATACATTGCATACACGCACGCACTGTTATTGATAAAGTTTCCACGTATTCACCGCAATATTTTATAAAAATACTCGGTATATAAATTGGTAGCCTACAATTAAAATAATGGGTTTGTGGATGGACATGCACTTGTTAATGCTTGCTGACGGTGAGGAATTACAGTTCCAACATATCATTTAATGTACCTCAAACTGAGTAGTGTAACACTGAGAAACGTCCTGCTCGAGTCGTCCTTGCGATGGAGTCCCTGCTGAAAAATCCAGCTTTAACCAGCCTAAGATGGTCAGGCTGGTTTTGGCTGGTCTCCCAGCCTGGTCATAGCTGGTTTATCAGGCTGGTTTTAGAGGAGTTTTGAACACTTTTTTTTAGCTGGTCAGGCTGGTCTTAGCTGGTCTCAGTTGGTCAGTGTTGGTCAGTGCTGGTCAGTGTTGGTCTTAGCTGGTCAGTGTTGGTCTTAGTTGGTCAGGCTGGTCAGTGCTGTCTTAGCTGGTCAGTGTTGGTCTTAGTTGGTCAGGCTGGTCAATGCTGTCTTAGCTGGTCAGTGCTGGTCAGTGCTGGTCTTAGCTGGTCAGTGTTGGTCTTAGTTGGTCAGTGTTGGTCTTAGCTGGTCAGTGTTGGTCCTAGCTGGTCAGTGCTTGTCAGTGCTGGTCTTAGCTGGTCAGTGCTGGTCTTAGCTGGTCATGTGGATCTTAGCTTAGCTGGTCGGTGCGGGTGTTAGCTGGTCAGGCTGGTTAGGCTGGTCAGTGCTGGTCTTAGCAGGTCAGTGCTGGTCTTAGCAGGTCAGTGCTGGTCTTAGCTGGTCAGTGCTGGTCTTAGGTGGTCAGCCTGGCTGGTCTTAGCTGGTCAGTGTTGGTCTTAGCTGGTCAGTTCTGGTCTTAGCTGGTCAGGCTGGTCTTAGCTGGTCAGTGTTGGTTTTATCTGGTCTTAGTTGGTCAGGCTGGTCAGTGCTGTCTTAGCTGGTCAATGTTGGTCTTAGCTGGCTAGGCTGGTCTTAGCTGGTCAGTGCTGGTCAACCTGGCTGGTTTTAGCTGGTCAGTGTTGGTTTTAGCTGGTCAGTTCTGGTCTTAGCTGGTCAGTGTTGGTTTTAGCTGGTCAGTTCTGGTCTTAGCTGGTCAATGTTGGTCTTAGCTGGTTGCCGCAGAGCAGCTAATGACTGCGCTCAGTCGCTTGTTCCTGTGTCTGCGGTGCAGCTGCACTGCACTTTGAAAGTTTAAGCTTCAGTATTCTCGAATACTGAATAATTCTCGAGAAAAGGAGTTTTCCCATTGTGTAAGCTTACGCAATATGAGAGACCTCTCGAAAGGGAAACGTTCTACAGACGTTGTTACAATAATATACATTATATACACTTTAAATACAGGGTTGGGGAGTACATGTAACGGCGTTATGTAATCAGGATACAAAAATCCAGTAACTGTAATTCGTTACAGTACGTCAAAAAAAAAAAACGTAGTAATCAGATTATAGTTACTTTTTGAAAAAAGGGGGAATACTTTCAGGATTACAATGGTTTCTTTTAAAACTAAATAAATCTGTATTTTGGCATAACACTAAGCGTTGCTTGATTAATGACTCACGACGGGACTCGATCGTGTGCCACCCGCGGGTGCATGCGCAAAATAACAGCTCTCTACAACAATCTCCTCAGACACAGATCGAGTCACTGCTGCTAGAAACGATGCTGCTCACGGGTAAAAATGCTTTCATTTCTTGGAAATTTCGCTGCTATTTTGTTTTTAAATAAGAAAATGCCAACAACGTGGTTTTACAGTGCAAACTGTGCCTTCCAGCAACGAAAACACTTGTGATTCAATCTGTGTCTGAGGAGATTGTTGTAGAGAGATGTTATTTTGCGCATGCACCAGCGGGTGGCACACAAGTCGTTTCCCCGTCGTGTCGTGAGACATTAATCAAGCAACGCTTAATATAGTGTTATTAGTAGTATGTATGTATATTTTCCTGTTTGTTATATATGTAGCTTAACGTTGTGCTATATGAAGAGTGACCACTAGGGTGCATCAGTGTTTTGTATTGATGAAGTTCTCGGATAAAAATAAATAGTTCAAGTAGAAGTGAGTGAACCGGAAAAACGTGTCTGAGTGTTGCTCTGTGTGCGAATATAGAATTGTTTATATAAAGACATTAGGAGTAACATAACATAAATTGGCGACGAATTGTGAAGTCCTGAAGACTTTTCACTGCATCGGCGAGTGGACAGCCGGTGTTGGTCAAGTTGGAATAAAAAGAACAACCACGCTGAAAACACCTAGCTAGTGAGCTAGTGTTAGCTGTTAAGAGGTGATGAGTCGGTCTTCTTCCGAAGAATCTAACGGTACAGCGCAAACCACCAGAAGCAGACACATCATGACTGGAATAATTGGACATATGGATCCCTTTGATGAGGCCGGTGAGCAGTGGGCAACGTATATTGAACGTTTCGAACATTACATCTTGGCTAATGAGATTAGTGACACAAAGAAAGTGCCTGTGCTGTTTAGTGTGCTGGGATCGAAAACGTATGGAATACTTCGAAGTTTGGTTGCTCCCGATAAGCCTGGAGATATAGGTTATGAGGAAATTGTGAGAGTGTTGCAGGCTCATTTCGCTCCGAAGCCGCTCGTGATTGCGGAGAGATTCCGATTTCACAAGCGAAATCAGGGGGGCGGGGAAACAGTTGCACAGTATGTCGCGATACTAAAACAACTTTCGGAACATTGTGAGTTTGGTGCTTACTTGGAAGACGCACTAAGGGACAGATTTGTTTGTGGACTTAAGAGTGAAACAGTGCAGAAGCGCCTTTTGACAGAGAAAGATCTCACGTTTCAGAAAGCAGTCGATTACGCTGTATCTGCAGAGACAGCAGCGCGCGACGTGCAGCAGTTAAGTGGCTCGCTCAAAGTGAACGCGGTGTTTTCCAAAAAATGCCGCTGTTGCGGAAAAATTAACCATAATGATGAGGACTGCTGGTACAAAGATCGTGATTGCCACCAGTGTGGGAGGAAAGGCCACACTAAGCGCATGTGTAAGAGCAAAGCCAAAAGCAGCCAAGGCAGAGAATGGAAACAGAAAATGGAAAAACCTGAACAGAAAGGTTATGCAATTAAGCGCAGTGTAAAAGATAGAAAGAAGAGAATTTATCATGTTGAGGCAAGAGGAGATGAAAATGAAAGTGAAAGTGAGGAAACTAAATCTGACACTGACTGTGAGTTGGGATTGTATTCCATGTCGAAAAAAGGGAAATATTCACGAATCTCAGTGCTGCCTGTAGTAAATGGAAAGAAAATGGAGATGGATTTGGATACAAATGGGCTGCTGTGTCACTGATTCCTTGGAAACAGTACAAAAGCATGCTGGGTCAACTGCCACTGCAACCCACTGATGTCATGCTTAAGACATACACTGGTGAGCCTTTGGCGCCAGAAGGGGTCATTAAGGTGCAAGTAAAGTTAAACAAGCAATGTGCTGCTGATTTGCCCTTGTATGTAGTCAAAGTGGATGGACCCGCACTGTTTGGTAGAGAGTGGCTGAGAGTTATTAAACTGAACTAGAAAGACTTAAAGACTGTGCATGCAATTGAGCAAAGAGAGAAAGACAACTTGGAGACGGTGTTAAAGAGACACTCAGCTGTTTTCTCTAAAAATCTAGGCACGATGAAGGGAATTAAGGCCACATTGACTATTAAACCTAACAGTGTACCCAAATTCTGTCCACCACGTAATGTGCCATATGCTCTTAGACCTCGAGTTGAGGCTGAACTAAAACGACTGACTGAGCTTGGAGTGATCTCACCAGTGGAGCATAGTGATTGGGCCACGCCCGTGGTGCCTGTCAGCAAAAAGGATGGCACTGTGAGACTTTGTGGAGATTTCAAGGTCACTCTCAACCCAGCTCTTTGCGTGGATAAGTATCCAATTCCACGCATTGAGGACCTTTTTGCTTCTCTAGCAGGAGGCCAACGCTTTAGTAAGTTAGACTTATCAAATGCCTATCTACAGATGGAGGTAGAAGAGAAGTCTAGGGAGCTGCTGACTATCTCTACACAAAAAGGGCTATTTCGTTTTAATCGGTTACCGTTTGGAGTAGCATCATCGCCCGCCTTATTTCAGAAGGCTATGGACCAAGTGCTTCTCGGACTACCCTACACACACTGCTATCTGGATGACATTCTTATCAGTGGTCCTGACGAACAGACTCACCTAAAAACTCTGGATGCAGTCTTGGGCAGGCTAGAAGAACAGGGCCTGCATCTCAAGTCAGAGAAGTGCCTGTTTTTCCAGGAGTCCGTGGAATACTTGGGCCATACCATTGACGCAGCTGGACTCCACAAGTCACCAGAGAAGGTACGTGCCATTGTGGAAGCACCTGCACCAGGTGATGTCAGTCAGCTACGTTCGTTCCTAGGGATGTTAAACTATTATGGACGTTTCATTCCCGACTTAGCCACAGTCATGAAACCACTGAATGAACTGCTAAATAAAGGGAAGAAATGGCAGTGGACGTCAACCTGTGAGTCAGCTTTCCAGACATCTAAAGCACTACTTGTATCACAGGAAGTATTGACCCACTACAATCCTAAGCTGCCCCAAGTTCACCCTACTCACTGACCATCGTCCACTGACCTCCATTCTGAGTCCATTGAAAAGTACGCCATCAATGGCGGCAGCCCGAATGCAGCGTTGGGTGCTTCTCTTGTCAGCGCATGATTATACCATTCAATACCGGAAAGGTGCATTACACGTCAATGCCGATGGACTTTCACGGTTACCACTCTCCTACACCCACAAAGAGAAGCTGGGCGCAGTAGAGGTGTTCTACACATCTCAGTTGGACACACTACCAGTCAGTAGCACTGAGATCAGATGTGACACTTCGTCTGACCTCACCTTGTCTCATGTCTTAGAAATGGTCTCAACTGGTCGTTTTCCAGCTGCGGGTGAAGAGCTGTCGCCCTATCTGTTGCATCGGCATGATCTCACAATACAACAGGGATGCCTCATGTGGGGTGTGAGGGTGGTCGTGCCACCTAAACTGCGCCCCCGGGTTCTGGAAGAGCTCCACTCAGCACATCCAGGTGTAGTGAGGATGAAGAGTTTGGCACGCAGTTATGTTTGGTGGCCCGGCATAGACTCTCAAATTGAGCTCCAGGCCAAATCTTGCCACTCCTGTCAGAACGTAAGAAAAGAGCCTGGGCTAGCACCTTTACACCCTTGGATGTGGCCCTCCAGTCCTTGGGAAAGGGTACATGTGGACTTTGCAGGTCCATTTGAAGGACATATGTACTTGGTCTCTGTGGATGCACATTCTAAGTGGCCTGAGGTAGAGGTCTTCACGGGTCCACTTGGATCCGAAAACCCGAGGTCCGACCCGAGACCCGAGCGGGTTCGGGTCCAAAACTCCGACGAGTGTCTCGGACACGGGTCGGGTTCGGTATTAGTGGCCTCGGGTCTCGGGTAATTTAAAATAAATATGCCTTTTCCAAATGCCCTATGTTGGGCATTTAACAAAAGTGCTGTATTTTAAACAACTCTATGACACCGTTCTCTGACTTTTTCTAAGTGAGAGAGCGAAACCGCACTTCTATATGCATTGGGCTATAAACATAAGCACGGTTGACTCCGCATTTATTTACTACTCAGTTGCTCGCTCCACATAAACCAATCCCTCCCATTGCCAAGAAGAACTAGTGCGCCATCATGTGGATGGATGTTTGACTAAAATGCAAGTATTTGAATAGTCGTTAAAGGAGAATTTTTTTTGTACATTTGGAGTGCTGTCAGTACAGAGAACAACGACAAAAATCGGTGTTGGCTACACCGTCTTATCCTCTTTTTAAAATGTGCTCCCTGTTGACTTAAACGGGGCAAGTTTTAAACCTGATTTTAGCCTCTTAACATCCTTGATGTGACAAGTGCACAGCCATGTGAGTGATTTTATTCAGAGTGAACACGGTGAATCTGACTTCAGTATGTGAAAGATATGAATAAAAATGATGTTAATTCAGCCAGCTCACATACCGGTACCTGTATTTATTTTCTGTTTTTGGTCGAAGTCCACAGTAGTCGATTGTCGAGTTTGCGCGCGCGATCATCAAACTCAAAAACCTCCTCCGTGTGTTCAACATCTGATTCGGATATTCGGATGAACTATTAGCTGATATTCTCAGAACACCACACAGCACCGTCATCGGCTGACAGTCTGAGTCTCCACTGTTGCTTAGTTACCAATGATCGCGCACGCGAACTCAGAGCTGCAGGCTGTGCTCTGCACAATGTAAATGCCGTTTACGTTCGGGTCCAGTCGGGTTCTAAAGGAAATGGTGTCAGGTCGGGTCGGGTCGGACTCGGGTCTAATTTTATCGGGTCTGTCTCGGGTCGGGTTTTTCTTTAAAAAAAAATAATTTATGCACGTCGGGTTCGGGTAAGTAGTGATTCGGGTCGATTCGGGTCGGGTACAGTTTTTAGGACCCGAGAAGACCTCTAGCCTGAGGTGCATATCATGGACAGCACCACTGCCAGCATGACCATTCAAGTGCTCAGGGGCCTTTTTAGTCGCTATGGCATTCCACACATCCTTGTGAGTGACAACGGACCTCAGAATTCAGTGCATTCCTGAAGGCCAATGGAGTCAAACACATCCGCTCAACGCCATACCATCCTGCCACCAATGGCTTGGCCGAACGGTTTGTGCAGACGTTCAAACATGCCTTAAAAGCGTCCAAAGGCACAGCACGTGTGCGTCAGAGACTTGATACGTTTCTTCTGACATACTGAAACACCCCTCATGCAACAACGAAAGAAACGCCGGCTATGTTGTTCCTCGGACGCAGGCTGCGCTCTCGACTGGATTGCCTGAAACCCAGTGTTGCTGGAGCAGTACACCGGTCACAGGATGCCCAACAACAACGGCGCCAACGTCATTCTAGGGCCAGACAGTTTGATGTTGGGGAGCCAGTCCTTGTGCGTGATTATAGGAAAGGGGAGGAAAAGTGGGCGCAAGGTGTTGTTATGGAAAAGACACGCCGGTGTCGTACAAGGTAAATGTGGGATCACCAGGGGTATGGAAACGCCATGTGGACCAGATGCTGACACGCCCGGATTCAGAGCCTCCGCAGACTGAAGTGAACCTTCCTGTAAGCTCCCAGGTGTTACTACCCCAGAGTGATAGTTGCACCACACTGCACCTTCATACACCTCCTCAAGAGAAGAATGATGATCAAGTTCCTGAGATCACCAAACCATCAAAAACACACCAGTCCGTGGAACCACCATCTATGGGACATACTCAGGCAACAGAGACTGTGAAACGCTATCCTGTGAGGATCACAAGACCACCAGCACGTTACCGTGATGAGTGAACAGTGATTAGTTAACTGAAGGTTGTAGTACAGTTGAGTTGTGGGACATATTGTTTTCAACATACAAGTTATAACGAAAGTAAGATAACTCAACAACAAAACAAAAAAAAAAATGTACAAATGTATATCTTATGTTGTGCACGGAAAAGTGTGTCCTTTAGGTTGTGTTAAAGAAAGTATATTTGATGTTTATGGACACCGTATCTTAGTGGGGAGGAAATGTTATATATGTAGCTTAACGTTGTGCTATATGAAGAGTGACCACTAGGGTGCATCAGTGTTCTGTATTGATGAAGTTCTCGGATAAAAATAAACAGTTCAAGTAGAAGTGAGTGAACCGGAAAAACGTGTCTGAGTGTTGCTCTGTGTGCGAATATAGAATTGTTTATATAAAGACATTAGGAGTAACATAACACTGTTGAAGAAGCATTTCCATTTTATTTTTTCCTTGTACATGTCAATTTAAAAATAAAAATAAATAATCTGTAATACCATACTGTCACTAGCCACTAGATGTCTGTAGTCCTTTACATAAATATTTATTCAGGGCTGTGAAATTCAAAATAAATAAAAGCTGTTTTGTTTTTTTGTTTTTAAATAATATCTGTCCTTGAAGTAATCCAAAAGTAATCAGTTACATTACCTTCATATTGTGGTACTTGGATTGCGTTACTGAATACTTTTTTTATGAAGTAACTGTAACGGAATTTTTTATTTATTTATTTACCCTCCCAAGCTATATATATATGCTATGTTTTCTTTATAATATTATTATTGTGTTATAGCCTATTACTTTTTCTTTTTCTTTCCTTCTTCACTGGAAGCTCGTATCACAAAGACAAATTCCTTGTGTGTGTAAGCTTGACAATAAAGCTCAAGTGACAAGTAGACGAAAATTGATTTTAGCTAAAAAGGTTGAACCGTCTCTTATTAGCTATTAAATTAATTAATTAACCATTTCTGTTAGCCAAAACATTATTTGGCATTTTATTCCTAAACTATGCGTAGTTTAAAAAAAAAATTCACAATCATCAGAGGAACATTTAATTTAGAAAAGAAAATTGTACGTTTAACTATTGGTTCCGAGTGTTGTACTTTTTGTAACGCTCGTGACTTTATAAGCGTTTCATTACGAATGTATGCATCGATTTGTTTTTGTTTTTCGACCGAGAAGGCTCAACAGAAACCGGAACCTGTGTGTGATCGTGTGTTCACACCGGAATGTTTTCAGCGCGCTCGAGTTTCCGTTGTTTCTGGACATTGGCTTTCTGTTGTTCATCAGAGCGTCAGTTCAGCGTTAATTCAATAAACACAAACACACACACACACTAAAATGGACATCTAAGTTTATGAAGCGTTGTCCTGCGACGAGCTCCTCAGATCATGGCGGTCCCGATGGAAAGTCAGCTGCAGAGTATTTTTGAGGATGTAGTGGTGGGTCATTTCATTCATTAAAAGATTGTTCCATAAACTGTATGAGCAGACAATTATCTTATAAAACGAATAAATAATTATTAAAAACTTTAAACCTTCAAATGTTTTGTTTACACCAGAAAACTGAGGTGATAGAAGAGGCGTTTGCTGGGTGAGTAAATAATAAAGTCTGAAACTAGCGCTGTTCTGTAGCCAGTGAAGGGATGAGACTGAGTCAGTAGTGTGTGTGTGTGTGCAGCATGTTTATGGACAGTGCGGAGGACGAGAGGAACAAACTCCTGAGCTGTTTAGGAGCCTTCCGACAGTTCTGGATCAGCCTGCCTCAGGTCAGCAGCTCACACACATTCGTCTGGTTACTGTAGTTCAGCTCTGTGATGTTAGTCCTGTCCCTCCCCTGGCTGGGATATTGCAGTGTCTGTTCTGAATGATTTATCTGTGCACATCTTTGTTTTAAAATCATGTGTCTCGTAATCTTGAATCAGAATAATTCTAGTTACACTAGTCTTTTCTCTCCTGGTGTGTCGTATAAATCTGAGTGAAACGATTCAGGAACAAGAACAAAATGTGGGCGGGGCTTGATTGTGTCTGTGGGAATTGATTGGATGGTTGTGGTTTGCTATTGGTGGACCCCGTGTGATTGACAGGCTATAGCCCCGCCTACTGAGAGATGCTGCAAGAGGAACTTATTTTTTTATGTTTATATTTATTGTATTTGCACCGTTACAATTACATAAAAATGACAATAATAATAATCAACAAAAACAAAATAAGCCAAATATTATCAAATTAAATGCTGTGCTGGAAGAGGCCAAAACCCCAAATGGGCTTATTTAACACCTCCACCTATAGATACAATTACAGTAAGATCCATACAAAAAAAGCATAAAACAAAAACATTTTACTACATAAAAGTAATAACAAATTAGTAATAAAAAAATATACATACAGTATATACATACATACACACATGCACATACAGTGCACAACATCAACACATTTTAATGACAATCACAATAATAGAAGTATATAAACAAAACAAAAATGAACAAAGCATAAAAGTAAGCTAATTTCTATATTAAAATTTTAAAACAGCAATTAAATAGGCTTTTAAATATCTTTTGTAACTTTTTAATGAGGAGGAGTTTGTTGCTAGGTGGGAAAAGCTATTCCATAATTTAGTACCCCTAAACTGACCTCGGCATGTAAGAAACTTTGGAAGATGAAGATCTAAAGATTGTCGAGTTGAATAGTGAATCTGTGAGTTCAATTTAAAATAAGTCTTGAAGTGCTCTGGAATATTTTCATAACTTGAATATACCTTATAAATAAAAACACATATTTGAGTGATATTTAATATCATAAACAGTAAGTCTCAGAAGATTTTGAAATAGAGGCACAGATGAAGAATGTGACTCAGGTTTCTGAAGGACTCAAATTCTCTGAAGTGCAGAAGGAAAAGTGCTTGCCCAAACTATATTACAATATGAAAGATATGGATAAATTAAACTGTAATAGAGTGTAAGAACACAATTTGTGGTAATAAGATCGCTAATCCTCCTAATTATACCAATAGATTTATTTATTTTCTTGCTAACCCAGTCAATTTGTGTTTTCCAAATCAAATTCTCATCAACAAAAATTCCTGTTTTGATTATAGATTATCAGGAACGTGCATTTAAAACAATAATTATGTGCACCATAAATCATTTAGAATAAACACGGCAACACACAAGAAAATAAGAATTGTCAATTTTGATTTCATGGTGACTTTAAACTTAGATTAACAAGGATTTACGATGTTAATAACTGTGGGAATGTGTCCATTGTATCATTTTTTCCTATAAAGTAATTTTGATGGCCAGTTAGAACAGATGCGGCAGAGAGATTGTGTTTAATGTGACGTGTGTGTGCTGTCACTGCAGGACTCACATGATCAGTGTGTGCAGTGGATCGTCCGCTTCATTCATGGTCAGCACAGCCCCAAACGCATCGCCTTCCTCTACGACTGTCTGGCCATGGCGGTGGAGACCAGCCTCCTGCCTCCCAGGTCTCACACACACACACACACACACTCAGGAAGACACACACACACAGACAGACACACACTTACACTCAGACAGACACACACACACACACACACACACACACACACACTCACACTCTCAGACAGACACACATAAACACACACACACACACACTCAGACAGACAGACACACACACACACACACAGACAGACAGACACACACACACACACACACACACACACACTCAGACAGACACACACACACACACACACACACACTCACACTCTCAGACAGACACACATAAACACACACACACACACACTCAGACAGACAGACACACACACACACACACAGACAGACAGACACACACACACACACACACACACACACACTCAGACAGACACACACACACACACACACACACTCAGACAGACACACGCACACTCAGACAGACACACACACACTCAGACAGACACACACACACACACACAAGCAATGTGTTGTGGTTTCCAGGAGCTCTGGTTACATGCATGCATACATACATAAATAACACAAGAGAATAGGAAGAACATAAAATTGTAAATAAATAGTAAGTTTAATGATTTTTTCTTAAAGTAATATACATCTATATCAGAAGACTTTTGTTCAGATGTGTACATTATGCACTGTAATTGTATAAATAGAAATATGTATTTTCATAGTAAGTATCTATTTACTGCCTAAAGGCGCGTTCACACCAAGCACGATAACTATAAAGATAACGATAAAGATATAATTCTAAAAATCGTTCTCCATATTAAAGAATAGCAGAGTTCACACCACAACTATACCGATAAAGATATGAGGAACGATATCGTTGGGATCACTTTCAGAACGATTTTTTTCCAGCTGTCGAACTATAAAACACTGACAGCCAATCAGAATCCATTCTAATTTAAAGGTCTCGCGCATTTAAAATGGCAGATGACATTGCAGAGAAGTTAATCGTCGGGGTACAAAAAAATCCTCCACTGTTTGACAAGTCAAACCCCCTTTTCAAGGATACGTTAAAAAAGATGGATATATGGAAAGCAACGATTAGATATTATGCAGTTTAGTATAGTTTAACACAATTACCTCAGGTAGGCTATCCAGCGCTAATTTTGACAACATTGCTGAAGTTGCAGTGAAAAAGGCGGTGTTGTGTGTGTATATAGCCTATATTATGTATTGTGAAAAAAACATCACAAAAACTATCATCCACATTACGCATGACACGTTATCAATATCAGCTTTTGAATATCAAGCTATAATTTTGTCTTGTGGATATATTTTTTTATATAGTATATAAAAATGCATTTTATGTCACCAGTCTGATTAAATCACCAGTCTGATTAAACTGTTTTATATACAGTACTGTGCGTAAGATCGGTAAGATTTTTTATGTTTTTAAAAGAAGTCTCGTCTGCTCACCAAGGCTGCAATTATTTGATAAAAAATACAAAAAAAACAGTAATATTGTGAAATATTACAACTTAAAACAGCTGTTTTCTATGTGAATATATAGTGAAGTGTAATTTATTCCTGTGACCAAAGCTGAATTTATCATCATCATTACTCCAGTCTTCAGAGTCACATGATCCTTCAAAAATCATTCTAATATGATGATTTGATGCTCAAGAAACATTTATGATTATTATCAGTGTTGAAAACAGTTTTTTTTTAATTTTTATTTCATGATGCTATGATGAATAGAAACTAAAAAAGAACAGCATTTATCTGAAATCTAAAGCTTTTGTAACATTAAACTCTACCCTTCAAAAGTTTGGGGTCAGTAAGAATTTAAATTTTATTTTTGGGGGAAAGAAATATAATAAATCAATACTTTTATTCATCAAGGATGAGTTAAACTGATCAAAAGTTACAGTAAAGACATTTATAATGTTAGAAAATATTCTATTTTAAATAAACGCTGTTCTTTTGAACTTTCTATTCATCAAAGAATTTTGAAAAAAAAATTGTACACAACTGTTTTCAACATTGAAAATAATAATGAATGTTTTTTGAGCATCAAATCATCATATTAGAATGATTTTTGAAGGATCATGTGACACTGAAGACTGGAGTAATGATGCTGTAAATTCAGCTTTGATCACAGGAATAAATTACACTTCACTATACACTCACCGGCCACTTTATTAGGTACACCTGTCCAACTGCTCGTTAACACTTAATTTCTAAGCAGCCAATCACATGGCGGCAACTCAGTGCATTTAGGCATGTAGACATGGTCAAGACAATCTCCTGCAGTTCAAACCGAGCATCAGTATGGGGAAGAAAGGTGATTTGAGTGACTTTGAACGTGGCATGATTGTTGGTGCCAGAAGGGCTGGTCTGAGTATTTCAGAAACTGCTAATCTACTGGGATTTTCACGCACAACCATCTCTAGGGTTTACAGAGAATGGTCCGAAAAAGAAAAAACATCCAGTGAGCGGCAGTTCTGTGGGCGGAAATGCCTTGTTGATGCCAGAGGTCAGAGGAGAATGGCCAGACTGGTTCGAGCTGATAGAAGGGCAACAGTGACTCAAATAACCACCCGTTACAACCAAGGTGGGCAGAAGAGCATCTCTGAACGCACAGTACGTCGAACTTTGAGGCAGATGGGCTACAGCAGCAGAAGACCACACCGGGTGCCACTCCTTTCAGCTAAGAACAGGAAACTGAGGCTACAATTTGCACAAGCTCATCGAAATTGGACAATAGAAGATTGGAAAAACGTTGCCTGGTCTGATGAGTCTCGATTTCTGCTGCGACATTCGGATGGTAGGGTCAGAATTTGGCGTCTACAACATGAAAGCATGGATCCATCCTGCCTTGTATCAACGGTTCAGGCTGGTGGTGGTGGTGTCATGGTGTGGGGAATATTTTCTTGGCATTCTTTGGGCCCCTTGGTACCAATTGAGCATCGTTGCAACGCCACAGCCTACCTGAGTATTGTTGCTGACCATGTCCATCCCTTTATGACCACAATGTACCCAACTTCTGATGGCTACTTTCAGCAGGATAATGCGCCATGTCATAAAGCTGGAATCATCTCAGACTGGTTTCTTGAACATGACAATGAGTTCGCTGTACTCAAATGGCCTCCACAGTCACCAGATCTCAATCCAATAGAGCATCTTTGGGATGTGGTGGAACGGGAGATTTGCATCATGGATGTGCAGCCGACAAATCTGCGGCAACTGTGTGATGCCATCATGTCAATATGGACCAAACTCCCTGAGGAATGCTTCCAGCACCTTGTTGAATCTATGCCACGAAGAATTGAGGCAGTTCTGAAGGCAAAAGGGGGTCCAACCCGTTACTAGCATGGGGTACCTAATAAAGTGGCCGGTGAGTGTATATTCACATAGAAAACAGCTGTTTTAAATTGTAATAATATTTCCCAATATTACTGTTTTTTTTTTTTTTTTTATCAAATAATTGCAGCCTTGGTGAGCAGAAGAGACTTCTTTTAAAAACATAAAAAATCTTACCGATCTAAAACTTTTGCACAGTACTGTATATATATATATATATATATATAAACATCTGTTATGTAAAACAGTTTAATCAGACTGGTGCTAAAAACTTTCTATTTTAATATTTCTTATTATTTTGCTAAAATTACTAACATTTTGCACATTCTGAAAGGTGTAAACTATATGAACTTCATAGCCTACTTCTGCTTTTAATATAAGACTGCTATTATTATTATAACTTTCACAGAGACATCAAACAGAAAGCACAAAACCTTTCTTTAAAGTGAATTTCGTTTTGTATTAATTGTATCTTAATTTTAATCAATGTTTCATCAACCAATGCCTGGATTTAATAAATAAGAAGTAAATATAGCAGACGATAGATAATCATGAAGCGGAGGCGCCGGCGCGTGAACTGGAGCTCGTCTCATAAATGAACTGAAACTCAGCGTATAAGGAAGCCTCTCTCACAGACAGACGTGTCTACTTTTAAACAGAACAATTCAAAACAAACAAAAACAGACACAGACTGCTCTCTGCTTATGCAATCCGTATGAAATGTGCATTTCTCTCTGGCGCGTTGACTACTGCGAAGACCTGGGGCGCGCGTGCTTAGAATAAAAATACCGTTATTGGTCGTTGGTGTGGATGCATATATACTTATCTTTATCGTTATCTTTATAGTTATCGTGCTTGGTGTGAACGGGCCTTAACTCTCAGGTGGCATGAACACCATAATAGTACTGAATTATGTAAAAAAAAAAGGATTCCACAGATTTCCACTACTAGTATTTGTAGAAGTAAATCCCTTATTCATTAGTTACAAACCAGAACTCAACCCAAACCTGAAGTCTTAGGACAGTTTACAGTTCCATTGGGCTTGGGTCGAGTGCCAGACTGCCAGAGTTTCAGGTCATGTGACTGTGTGTGTGTGTTCCTGCAGAATGGTGTGTCAGGCTCTGATCGGCTCGGACAGTCTGGAGTGGGAGAGGACTCAACTCTGGGCTTTGACCTTCAAACTCATCCGCAAAATCATTGGAGGAGTCGACTACAAGGTGAAAAGATAAACGAAAGATATGCATGAGCTGGAATCTGTTGAACTGAAACCTGTGATATTTTGTATTGTGCCATTGCTTTACAGCAAACAAAATTTCCGATACCGATACCTATACCTTGACTTCAATACCGGTTCCTGAACGATACCTTTTTCGATACCAATTTTAGGAAATCCGTTTTAACAATATTACATTACCTTATTTTTTCAGTTTGTTGACTTTTTTACACTCATATTTTGAGTCTGTAAAAAAGCACCAATGCTAAAGTTTTCTGTGTTTCCTAATCAATAATTTAACAACATGTATTCTTTACTTCAATGAGCTCATTGTTTCTGCCTTAAAGGATTAGTTCACTTTTTAAAAAACTTTTGCTGATAATTTACTCCCCCCATGTCATCCAAGATGTCCATGTCTTTCTTTCTTCAGTCGAAAAGAAATTAAGGTTTTTGATGAAAACATTCTAGGATTTTTCTCCATATAATGGACTTTACTGGTAGCCAAACCGTCCAAGGTCCATATGACAGTTTCAGTGCAGCTTCAAAGGGCTTTAAACGACAACAGACGATGAATAAGGGTCTTATCTAGCAAAACGATCGGTTATTTCTAAAAGAAATAAATAAAAAACGAAGTTATATGCCTTGCTCTGTTCTGTGATCCGCGGTCGTGACTCTCCTGTTCGAACTCGTTCATCAAAATGAACGAATCTTTTTTTCGAGTCATTTCGTTCATTATGTTCGTTCATTATGTTCGAAATGACTCAAAAAAAGATTTGTTCATTTTGATGAACGAGTTCGAACAGGAGAACAGAGCAAGCCGAGCATTTGTGCTAATAAAACTTAAACTTTTTTATTTCTTTTAGAAATAACCGATCGTTTGGCTAGATAAGACCCTTATGCATCGTCTGTTGTCGTTTAAAGCCATTTGAAGCTGCACTGAAACTGTCATATGGACCTTGGACGGTTTGGCCTTATCAAAAACCTTAATTTCTTTTCGACTGAAGAAAGAAAGACATGGACATCTTGGATGACATGGGGGCGAGTAAATTATCAGCAAAAGTTTTTTAAAAAGTGAACTAATCCTTTAATGGATTGTTTAACAATGAAACAATGAAAATAAATTGAAATGCATTACACACAGTCACTCACCTCTAACAGATCACTCTAAATTGTAATTTAGACACATGCATTTTCTGTAAAGCCGCTTTGAAACGTTATGTTTTGTGAAAAATGCTATAAAAATAAATGTGAATTGAATTAAATGCTACTGGGGTGCGAAGTATACCTCGCGCTAAAAAAAACCCAGCGGATGTTATGGATGTGTCGGGAAAAAATAGCAAGGATATATTTAAACTTTTTTATTAAACAAGTGTTTACTGATTGTGTTGTCTGCAAAGATGAATATGGCGATGTTGACTCGATCGTCATTCCTGCAGTAGTGAACACGCACGCGCGCCTATGGATTACATAATCAAACTCTTTATTTCTAATTGTTTCGTTTAAAAGTAGACATATTTTAACCTATATTTAAGTCTATATGCCTATTTCTCGTGTCTGTGAGTCAAGTATCCTATACGCTTAGTTTCGGTTCATTTGTGACGCGCTCCAGTTCTTGCAGTCGAAGATGGAAAAACGCTCTCAAGTGTTGCCGGTCTTGGCAGCAATTATATTGTCGAAAATATTGCATCGCGTGCTTCTGGCATCGAGTGTTGTACATAGGTAGGTACACTGTTGATCTTTTCCACGTATTTTCTATCTATCTGGGTTGGGACACACACACACACACTACAGCCTCACGTGCGACAAGCCACGTCTCTCTGGGGAATCGTGTAAACTAACGTTAGTGTTTTTCCGCCACAGCCAATCATGCTGCATGCTTATTCATTGTTTCACTGACTTTGACTAGATTAACCCCTTAGGTATCGAAATGTGGTACCGAAAAACAAGACATGTTTCGATACTCGGTAGTATCAATACAATTCGGTCGGTACCTAAAAAGTATCGAACTCGATACCCAGCCCTAATTTTAATTGTGTTTTACTATTCACAATACACATTATTTCAAAGCAGTTTACAGAAAGTCATAATGTTAATGTTTTAAACACTTTAGTGTCCCAATTTTGCTTTGAATACACATTATGATCTCTCATGTAGTGTGTAATACAGTGGTTTGTGAATGTAAAAAGTCTGCAACATGTCAAGTGGAGTTACTGTCTCCCAAAAGAAGGAAGCCACTCTGACTCTGGAGTGATTCTGAAGCAATGCTGCGTAGGTTTGTAAGTAATCTGCATAATGCCAGCCTCTGGTCTCCATTGGCTGAACGAGAACAGTGTCTTCTTTGCCCCTCAAACACTGTAGGTTTATCTGAGACTAGAAGAGTTTGGTTCGTGTTGTTCATGTTGAGAAGACACTGTTTTCTGCTGCCATAACAAATCCACTTTGATGAGATTGATACGGTAAAACCAATGCCATCGTTACTGTTCGTATCACTATGTGTCAAGAGCTGAGAAAGAGCTGAAATTCAGATATGCTAACGGCTGTTTGGTTTCTGACCAATCACAACAGACTGAACCATCTGACCAATCAGAGCAGAGTAGACCAATCACAACAGACTGAACCATCTGACCAATCAGAGCAGAGTAGACCAATCACAACAGACTGAACCATCTGACCGAGCAGAGTAGACCAATCACAGCAGACTGGGCCATCTGACCAATCAGAGCAGAGTAGACCAATCACAGCAGACTGAACCATCTGACCAATCAGAGCAGACTGGGCCATCTGACCAATCAGAGCAGAGTAGACCAATCACATCATCTGACCAATCAGAGCAGAGTAGACCAATCACATCATCTGACCAATCAGAGCAGAGTAGACCAATCAGAGCAGACTGGGCCTAAATGTTTGATGTATTTAAAATCAAATGCATTCATTCATTTTTTTTTACATAGTTTTTCTCTAAGCTTCTCCACGGCCCCTGTCCTGTGGCCCCCCCTTTATAATCTCTGTGTGTGTGTGTTTCAGGGCGTCAGGGATCTACTGAAGGCCGTGTTGGACAAGATCCAGACCGTCCCAAGCTTCGTGAGCTCGGCTGTGGTTCAGCAGCTGCTAGCGGCACGAGAAGTGCGTGTGATACACACATCATGATCCTCTAGTGTGCGTGTGATACACACATCATGATGCTCTAGTGTGCGTGTGATACACACATCATGATCCTCTAGTGTGCGTGTGATACACACATCATGATCCTCTAGTCTGTGTGTGATACACACATCATGATCCTCTAATCTGCGTGTGATACACACATCATGATCCACTAGTGTTTGCTGGTTGTGATTAATTGTCCTGTGTGAAGGTGGTGGAGTACATACTGGACCGCAACGCTTGTCTGCTGCCCGCGTACTTCGCTGTGACCGAGATCAGGAAGCTGTATCCAGAGGGCTTGCTCTCACACTGGGTAACACACACCTGCAGACTCTTGGGACAGATTTACTGAACAGGCCATGTTAGCGCGGACGAGAGTTCACGCAGGGCTCGAGAGCAGCAGCACTGGGGGAAAATTGATCATAAAGTTCATTTAATCATAAAAGTACTATTGTTTTGCATTAATAAGTCCAATTACTAATAGTATTAGATGTTTGTTTATTGGAAATTTAACAGTGAAGAACTAAGCTAGAATTGTTATGCAGATAAAAGTAACTTTTTTTTAACAACAGGAACGTGCAAAACCCCAACTCTTATTAAATGTAGTATTCTGAGCTTACCCACAGCGTCAGTGATTATAAAAGGAGCACTCTTTACTTTCTCTCCGTGTAATTCAGCCACACTTTGAAAAAAAGTCTTCGTTTTACATGACTTCCTACTTTTCCATATATTAGGCAGTGGAAATAGCTGATAATCAATACGTGCCCTCAGTGATAGCTTTCCTTCATCTTTAAAAGTTTAGTTTTACAGATCATCACATTAAAAGAACATTTAGTATATATTATTTAGTGCTTTAAAGTGCTTGAATCTCACTCTCAAAAGGTTGTACGAACCCCGAGATGAATAATGTAAAAACACTGGACTATTTCTGCCTCAATACCATGGTTACAGTTAGCGTTACGACATTAAATCCATGTTAAATGGTTAATGTTTGTGGACTGAAAAGCCTTTTTTTAACATATGCAATAAGGTTTAGCCACAAAAATAACCACGTCAACGTCTTTTATCACTAGTTCCTCACTCCTGACAGTCATTTTTTAATGGCAAAAGAGGGATTGCACTGGCACTAGCTGTGAGTAAATCTGGCCCTGGATGTGGAGCGATGGAGCTGTTGACTTTCTCAGTTGTTCTTCACAAAATGAAAGCTGTTTGTGCTTGTTTTCAGCTGTTGGGCAGCCTGATATCTGACTTTGTAGATAGTTTCAGACCGACCGCCCGTATTAACTCCATCTGTGGTAAGACGCATTCACTCCTCCTCATCTCACAGTGTCGTGTCGTTCATATCCCATAAGCCCCTGCGGCAGTCTGTCTGCTGTTTAACTAGTGTGTGTGTGTTTCAGGGCGCTGCAGTCTCCTGCCGGTGGTCAATAACTCGGGGGCGATCTGTAACTCGTGGAAGCTGGACCCGAGCACTCTGCGCTTCCCCCTGAGGGGAATGCTGCCCTACGATAAGGTACTGCTCCTGATCTCTTACAGTGCAGAGCGTTACAGTGAGGACAGGGAAATAATGCAGCCAACATTGTACAGCAGATCTAGAAGAAAGTCATTGTCCAGTTTAAGTAAGTTCAGCGTTGGTTAATTTTAGTAACTCACTGCTGCATGCAGGGCTTAAAGTATTCCGGCACCGTGCCGGATCTCTGGCGTGCGGCCGTGAGAAGAAAAAAAATTGGGAACTTGCATGCGGTTTAATATTTTCGAGTCAATTGATTTCACGGAATCATATGAGAGGAACGCAGCTCTAACTAACGTCACAAGCCTATCAAAAGCAGAGCAGGGCGGGTCATCACAGTACCGCGAGAGTGTTTACAGGGCAGACGCTCCTTATGCTATTGAATCGCTCTCGCGGTACTGTGATGTCATAAACTAATCGGCCTGTGCAATGAGTTCAATAAAATCTTAAATGAAAGTAAATAGTGAGAGAATGATATGCGTGAGATCCATCCTGTCAGCAGCGGCAGATCTTAAAGTGACAGCACACTGTTCTCTTTGTTCTTTGGTTAACTTTACTGACAGAGAGAATTGGAGTTATTCAATTTCTGTTTATTTCATACCTGTTAGACAGGAAATGAACAGGTAAATATGACATTTATTATGGATTTAAGTGAGGATTGTTTTAAGTTCACTTAAATTAAAAGTTGTTATATTTTTTGAAGCCTAATGTTTAAAATTTGAAGAAAAATCTTTTTCATCGAGACATCAGTAGCTATATAAATATCAGTGAGACTGGCCTTCATTCATAAAAAGATGCATTAACATACAGCCGTAACACTTGAAAAGAAATGGTGCCATTAAAGATAAGTCCGTCTGTGCCCTCCCGAATAAAGTTCAGGCTCAGGATTTGTTTTCACTTTAACCCCTGTGTGTGTGTAGTGTGTAGTGTGTGTAGAATCTGATTTCTGTCAGATGATCTCAGAAGTACTGGATAAAAGATTATAGCTCAGATATAAACACTGATGTTTACGGTAGGGATCAAAATAGAGGAAATCACCTTTTGAAAGTAACGGGATGCTTCAAATAAAGATTGTATCAGTTACATCATATCATATTTAAAATGAATATAAGCATAATCATTTATAATAAAAGGGCAAAATGTGACGTTTACCAATAATTGAATTTGTGCAGGTCTAATGAAAGCTTAAAGGGTTAGTTCACCCAAAAATGAAATTTATGTGATTAATTCCATAATTAAAACCACTGTAGTCACATGGACTATTTTAACGATGTCTTTGAAAGTTGCACTGACGTTGCAGTCTGTGGCTGGTCATCAAAAATACCTTCATTTGTGTTCTGAAGATGAACGATGGTCTTATGGGTTTGGAACGACATGAGGGTGAGGAATTAATGACAGAAATGTAATTTTTGGATGAAATTAACCCTTTATGGTTTTATTAGACCTGCTCAAATGAAATTATTGGTAAATTATTATTTTTGATTATAAATGGTTATGCTTTTATTCATTTAAAATATGACATATGTGTAACTGATACAATCTTTATTTAAAGCATACATGAGAGTGAGGTATTAAAGGTTGTATCAGTGATTTGTATCTAGGCTCTGAGATCTGCACACAAAACAAATGGGTACACCACCCAGGTTTTGGTTTTGAGTGGTGGTGTACCCATTTGTTTTGTGTGCAGATTTCAGAGCCTAGGCTGCCTACAGAGACACGGTTTTTGGACGGCATGCTTATGGGGCGGGCAGCTAGTGGATCGTTAGGAAAGATTAGATGAATGTGATCATTTATGTTTCGGCCTTTTTTGGGCCTGAAATCGCTGATACAACCTTTAATGACAGAAATGTCATTTTTGGGTGACCTGTCCCTTTAAATCTGAATGGATCCCCCTGCAAACAGCCTGTACGTGTGTGTGTGTGTGTGTGGTGTGTGTCTCCGCAGGACCTGTTCGAGCCGCAGACGGGTCTGCTGAGGTATGTGCTGGAGCAGCCCTACTCCAGAGACATGGTCTGCAACATGCTGGGCCTCAACAAGCAGGTGCCGCTCGCTCCCCCTCTCTCTCTCTCTCTCTCTCTCTCTCTCTCTCTCTCTCTCTCTCTCTTTCTCTCTCTGTCTCTCGCAGGGCTCTCTCTCCCTCCTCTGCCTCGCATGTCCATCCCCTTCTCTGTGATGAGAGGCTGACGCAGAGGCGTGGAGAGATCAGCTGCTTGTAGTTTGAGTAGTCCCACACTCCCTCCCACAGGACCTGAACGACACAATACTCCCTGCCAAACTATGATCTCTCTCTCTCCCTCTCTCTCTGTCTATCTCTCCCTCTCTGTCTATCTCTCCCTCTCTCTCTCTCTCTCTCTATCTCTCCCTCTCTCTCTCTCTCTCTCTCTCCCTCTCTCTCTGTCTATCTCTCCCTCTCTGTCTATCTCTCCCTCTCTCTCTCTCTCTCTCTCTCCCTCTCTCTCTGTCTCTCTCTCTCTGTCTCTCCATCTCCCTCTCTCTCTCCCTCTCTCTCCCCCTCTCTCCCTCTCTCTCTCTCTCTCTCTCTCCCCCCCCCCCCCCTCCCTCTCCCCCCCCCTCTCTCTCCCTCCCCTCTCTCTCTCTCTCTCTCTCTCTCTCTCTCTCTCTCTCTCTCTCTCTCTCTCTCTCTCTCTCTCTCTCTCTCTCTCCCTCCCCTCTCCCCCCCTCCCTCTCTCTCCCCCCCCCCCCCCCCCCCCCCCCATCCCTCTCTCTCTCCCTCTCTCCCTCTCTCTCTCTCCTGTGGTCTGGCAGGGAGTACGCCCCACCTGTCCCTCTCGTACCTGTCTCTGGGGGTGTGGTTTGGCTTGACTGACAGGGTTATTTGGAGCTGGCCTCCTAGTCACTGTATTTGTGTTTTCTTTTTTTTCTTCCTTTATTTTTGTTCTGTCCTGTCTTGCCCTGCCCATCCTCCTCCTCCTCCTCCTCTTCCTCCTCTTCCTCCTCCAATGCTCTAGACCTTGAACATTGCTCAGGTATGTTCACAATCTTACTGTTGTATTGTGACTAACCAGACTCTGGAAGCGTCCTCGTAGCCAAACCCCAAACGATTCCATCTAATTACGATTGAAGAACAACAACCTCAAGTGAAACAAGACAATAACCGTAGGGCTTGAAATTACTGACTGCCACGAGCAATTATTAGAGCATTTGAAAGGCTGACCGAGAAATTCATCAGCTTTTCCACCACAGTCTTCTGCACTCTCAGCCAAACTGCTTTCCCTCTTTCCCAAAATTGAAGCTTTTATTTAACAAACCAACAGTGATGCAACTGGATTGTTCCTTTTGATTCTTCTTTCACACTTCTTACTGTTTACAATGACATTTTAGATCAGAGAAAGCTTTTAAGCTGCTGTAGTATGTGGGTCATTCACAGGAAACGGCGCCAGTGAAGCTCAAATATTCCAGTGGTTTTGTTATTGCTGAGTTTTCTAGAAATCATATTTTCTCAGCTCCGGTGCAAAGTACCAGGCTCTCCTTCTAATATTCCGACTATTTGTTAATAAGTATGTTGTATTTTTCAGTGGTTGATGTAACGGTACACATGTTTGTACTGATAATGATTGGTACACTACAGTGTTGTTTTAAGCGCATCATTTCAAACTCTGCGTTTCCCCCCTATGATGGGATTCATCCTTTATATCCATGTACTTCGATTTACTTACAAATGTTACAAATTCACACACACATTTCCATTTGGCATAAAAAGTATAATCCTGACAGCAAATGAGTCTGTTTAACTTCACAGACTTCAATGAATAATAAAGAAAAATAGACAGAGTGGATTGGAATGAGAGACAAATAATTCTACATTATTTTGCAGTGTAAAGTCCTTCACATCTCTTCCCCCAATTACAATAGCAGCATAAACTGCAGTGTGTGTTGACAGTTTTTATTTAAAGGCAGGCTCAGTTTGTTCAGTAAACCACTGTGTAATAAATAAAAAGGCACGCATGGTGTGGATATTTCCCCTGCTGTCCTGAAGACACGTTGAACTGTGACTTCAGAATCGAGGTACGTACCGGACCGTCATGTTGTGTGTGCGTTACACCCGTACCCTAAACCACTACACGCGGAAGAGCATCGCTATCACCGCTAACACATCTCTTTATGGTGGCATTCATTATTTATGAGTTCTGTGAGTTTCTGAAAGTGCCTGGTAATAAATCTCACATTGTAATTAATAAATAGTTAACTAGCTCATGCATAATTAATAACCCATTCAAAATGTCTTGGGGTTAAAGATCAGTGTAAACATTTCTAATAACAGCTTAAAGGTAGGGTAGGCAGGATTTTGCAAAAAAATAACAATTCCCAAATTTGTTTACACTGTCTTTATATACCAATACATAATTAAAATGTAAGTACTATGAAAAGAGATTTTAAAAATCGAGTGTCTGTAGTCCTCTCAGGGCTGCAATAAACAGAGCTCATTATTCCAGTAACTCCACCCCCTCCCGTCTGGGCTCCTTCCAAAGCCACGCCCCCAAAACGCATGACCGCGTGATGCCGCCCGCGCTCAGCTGGAGGAGCGTTCACCAGCGCTGAGCGGAGACGAGCAGTGCATGGAGTGACATCATGTCAGAATCACATGTAATAAAATACCTAACTTTATCATTATGAATATAAACTACTAACATGGCTGTTAGTACTCACTATCAAGCCAGCATATCGATACTGGTAAAGTTTAAAATATATTGAGTTTGATTCTGTAACAAGCTATACCCAGGGGGAAAAACACCTGTTTTTTAGGAAATCAGACATGGGCCGCTGTAAAAGGTTGTCATATAAAAATGAAATCTATGATGTCTGAGGATCACAACCTGGGTGGACAACCCGGTCAACAAGCTGCTGGAAACTTGTAATTAGGGTCAAAACAATGATGCCACAAATTCTGCTTTAACTCCCCGGAATCACCCAATGAATGAATAGGGTAACATTTATATCACAGCAGATATCACCATGAAACTTTCCCTGTTGATTAACTAGATTAAGATGAGAAAAAAATGTATTACAAGTTTTCTGTAATTTAATGTTTAAATATGCAAAATAGGCATTATCTAATTAAATATGCTCTAATAAATTCAAAGTGTTTTACATAGAAGAAATTAAAATAATCAAAAGAAATAAGAATAATTAAACATTTTAGAATAAAGAAATTAAAATAATCAACAGAAATAAGCTATAAGCAACAGAAATACAGTAAGTGCTTACGCAACACGAAAGTACTCTCGTAAGAGAACTCCTCTTCAGTAGCACATATATACACCAAACTTTCCAGTCTTGTACCTAGTTATATTATGAAGACATTTGCAGAGGGATTTGTAAATATATTATTCCTAGCCTGATTTATGTGACATTTTATTCCAAAAAACATGGAGAAAATCCATTTTTTAAGACTATTGACGGTATATTCTGATTTACAGGACAACAAAAGTAGATATCCATAAATCAATCTGTAATTTTTTTCCCATCTAATATGTGAACACAATGATACAATAATTTTGAACCTGGCTTTATCCAATACTCAGATTTCGTCTTTTAAAATATATGCAAATTAGAGCATATTTAATTAGATAATGCCTATTTTGCATATTTAAACATTAAATTACAGAAAACTTGTAATAAATTTTTTTCTCATCTTAATCTACACTCACCGGCCACTTTATTAGGTACACCTGTCCAACTGCTCGTTAACACTTAATTTCTAAGCAGCCAATCACATGGCGGCAACTCAGTGCATTTAGGCATGTAGACATGGTCAAGACAATCTCCTGCAGTTCAAACCGAGCATCAGTATGGGGAAGAAAGGTGATTTGAGTGACTTTGAACGTGGCATGATTGTTGGTGCCAGAAGGGCTGGTCTGAGTATTTCAGAAACTGCTAATCTACTGGGATTTTCACGCACAACCATCTCTAGGGTTTACAGAGAATGGTCCGAAAAAGAAAAAACATCCAGTGAGCGGCAGTTCTGTGGGCGGAAATGCCTTGTTGATGCCAGAGGTCAGAGGAGAATGGCCAGACTGGTTCGAGCTGATAGAAGGGCAACAGTGACTCAAATAACCACCCGTTACAACCAAGGTGGGCAGAAGAGCATCTCTGAACGCACAGTACGTCGAACTTTGAGGCAGATGGGCTACAGCAGCAGAAGACCACACCGGGTGCCACTCCTTTCAGCTAAGAACAGGAAACTGAGGCTACAATTTGCACAAGCTCATCGAAATTGGACAATAGAAGATTGGAAAAACGTTGCCTGGTCTGATGAGTCTCGATTTCTGCTGCGACATTCGGATGGTAGGGTCAGAATTTGGCGTCTACAACATGAAAGCATGGATCCATCCTGCCTTGTATCAACGGTTCAGGCTGGTGGTGGTGGTGTCATGGTGTGGGGAATATTTTCTTGGCACACTTTGGGCCCCTTGGTACCAATTGAGCATCGTTGCAACGCCACAGCCTACCTGAGTATTGTTGCTGACCATGTCCATCCCTTTATGACCACAATGTACCCAACTTCTGATGGCTACTTTCAGCAGGATAATGCGCCATGTTATAAAGCTGGAATCATCTCAGACTGGTTTCTTGAACATGACAATGAGTTCGCTGTACTCAAATGGCCTCCACAGTCACCAGATCTCAATCCAATAGAGCATCTTTGGGATGTGGTGGAACGGGAGATTCGCATCATGGATGTGCAGCCGACAAATCTGCGGCAACTGTGTGATGCCATCATGTCAATATGGACCAAACTCCCTGAGGAATGCTTCCAGCACCTTGTTGAATCTATGCCACGAAGAATTGAGGCAGTTCTGAAGGCAAAAGGGGGTCCAACCCGTTACTAGCATGGGGTACCTAATAAAGTGGCCGGTGAGTGTAGTTAATCAACAGGGAAAGTTTCATGGTGATATCTGCTAGATAAAAATTTTACCCTATTCATTCATTGGGTGATTCCGGGGAGTTAAAGCAGAATTTGAGGCATCATTGTTTTGACCCTAATTACAAGTTTCCAGCAGCTTGTTGACCGGGTTGTCCACCCAGGTTGTGATCCTCAGACATCATAGATTTCATTTTTATATGACAACCTTTTACAGCAGCCCATGTCTGCTAAACCCCCTTTGCCCCCTGGGTACTAGTAACATTAGGCAAACTCAAAGCTAAATCCAGTTGCATTGATACACGTTTTTCCCGTTACCATCAGTTACACTGTGATGAAGGGGAATTTCGTGTAAGATTCATAACATATACGGTGTTTTGATTGTAAGAGCTTCCACGATGAAAGCACTGTTACCGTCACATTTCAGCCCCTTGATGTCCCTCAGTTGTCCACCGCTGGAAAGCCCCGATATCGCTTGCTTTATCCAAAGACTTTTTCCAATAGCCTTTTTAAATACTGTCTTCCTTTTCTTGCCTGGTTTGCCTTCGCTGACTGTATATGCAGGTACTGGGAATTTTGACTGCTAAATTCGCGGCCATAATTGTGATTCTTTAGCGTCTGAGCTTCTTCCCCTTCTCGAGTCACACGGGTGCGCGCGTGTGGGCGGCTCCTGTAGCAGTGGGGGTGGTTGCCATGGCAGCGAGGGAGAGTGACAGTCGCTCCAGCCAATCATTTAATTCGTCCCGAATGGAGATAAGTAGCTGTGTTTATTACAGCCCTGAGAGGACTACAGACTACATACTCGATTTTTATACTTTCTTTTTCAGAGTACTTACATTTGAATTATGTGTTGGTATATACAGTAATAATAATAATAATAATAAACATTTATTTATATAGCACTTTTCATACATGGAATGCAACACAAAGTGCTTCACAAACATGAAAACAAGTTCACACAGTGTAAATATCAATATATAAAAATAATAAGAAAAAGACTTATACACAACTTCACATAATATTGTTTTACTGATAAGCAACTTTAAAAAGGTATGTCTTGACCTGACTTTTAAAAATATGAATGCTAGTAGCCTCCTTCGCTTCATTTGGTAAAGAATTCCAAATTTTTGGAGCATAGTGACTAAAAGAAGCACCACCTGATCGTATATGATTAACTGTATAATGTGCTAGAAGATTAGCATTAGAAGATCTTAATCTGCGATTTGGAACATATCTTGACAGACAGTCTGAAATATATAAAGGTGCCAGATTGTGCTGAGTTTTATACACAAATAAAAGAACCTTAAAATCAATCCTTTGGTGAACTGGTAACCAATGTAACTCCATTAAAACCGGTGTAATATGTTCTCTCCTTTTTAATTTCATTAGTACTCTGGCTGCTGCATTTTGTATCAATTGTAACTTTGCTATAGAGCCCTTAGGAAGGCCAGTGTAAATAGCATTACAATAATCAAGATGAGAGAAGATAAAAGCATGAATGAGTCTCTTAGCATCATTCAAAGTCAAAAACGAACGTATCTTGGCTATATTTCTCAGATGATAAAAACAAGTTTTTGTCACTCTATTAATATGAGACTTAAAATTCAGGTCACAGTCCAAAATGACACCTAGGCTCTTTACTTCTTTCTTAGATTGTATGGCCAAGGAACCCAGTCCAGCTTCTATCCTCTCCCGCTCATGTTTCGGGCCCACAATTAGAATCTCAGTTTTGTCTTTGTTCGATTTAAGGAAAGATTTGTTCATCCACTTTACAATACCGGACAGACAATCAGCCAGCCTCTCTAATACAACAGTATCTCTTCGCTCAACGGAGATAAATAACTGTATATCATCAGCATATAGGTAATAATTCATGTCGTATCCCTGAATTATGCTGCCTGAATATATAGACAGTTTAAACATATTTTGTTAGAAAAATTCTACCTACCCTACCTTTAACTAGTAAACGGCACATTTTATTCTAAACTCCTGAGCCTGTAGAGAGAAAGAGTGTATTTAATAAAACACTGATGACGACAGAGAAACTTGAGTTTGAATCATTGTATGATGTTGCCATCTTAAAGTAAATCATCTTTTGAAGATAAAAATACACTATAATCTACATATAATCTTTTTTAAATTCTTTTTATTTCCACTCTTTTTTTTGTGTATGGCCCCTTATAATGACTCGTATTCAGATTTAGAAACAAACAAATTTATGCTTTTCTTTTACATTCCACACTGAACAAGATTTGGTCTGTTAATAATAGTGTGATGATGACGTTAATTACATCAGTAGGAAGTCATGGTGCCTTTTCCTGAGACTGACCCTTAATCTCCCATCATTAGATCAGAAATGACAAAACCAAATGATGAATTTATAAACGTTAAAGGGATCGTTCACCCAAAAATTGGTAATTCTGTCATCATTTACTCGCACTCATGTCATTCAAACCTCTATGACTTTCTTCTGTGGAACTTAAAAGAAGAACTTTGGGCCATTGACTTCCCATTGTTTGGAGATGAACATTACTCTGAGGCCTTGTGTTCAGCAGGAGCGTGAGTAAATGATGTTTTTGGTGAACGGTCACCCTGCACTAACAGTAGTTGATGTGGAAACCCAGTGAGTCTCGGTGTAGGTGAGCCGTCAGGCCCGAACACACACATCACTGTCCCTCTTTCAGGGATGATAAAGCGTACCTGAGAATGAAGACAATCTGTTAATTTCAAGCCCTGATCGCCGCATGCTGTGTGTGTGTGTGTGTGCCGTTGTCCAGTGTGTGTCCTGCTGCTGTTTATTGGCTCTCTCTGGGTGTTGTGTGCTGCTCAGTGCAGACGTTCACTCCCACACGCAGGGAAACACCTCTCCTCGAGCACCAGCTGACCTTCATCATGCTCTTAAAGTCCCCATGAAATCAAATTTAGAGCTTTGTGCCTTTTAGTCTATTGCTTTTGAGCTCATCTATACGGTGATATGCTCACAAACCTTGACAAAATATGTTTTAGCAGACATGCACGTTTTACATTTTCCTGGAAAGCAGACTAAAATATTGATGACATCACAGGGGTGTATGCAAATGCTTGTCCAATGAAATGCTCTTTAAAACGAGGATGTCCCTCGCCTTAAATATAAATGCCCCATGATCAGGTAGGGAATTAAATGAGTGCTGCTGTCTGATGACGGGTCACTTGTTCTGTTAAAGGATTAGTTCACTTTAAAAAAAAACTTTTGCTGATAATTTACTCCCCCCATGTCATCCAAGATGTCCATGTCGTTCTTTCTTCAGTCGAAAAGAAATGAAGGTTTTTGATGAAAACATTCCAGGATTTTTCTCCATATAATGGACTTCAACAGGACCCAAACGGTTCAAGGTCCAAATGACAGTTTCAGTGCAGCTTCAAAGGGCTTTAAACGACACCAGACGATGAATAAGGGTCTTATCTAGACAAACCATCGGCATTTCACAAATAAATAAAACATTTTAAGTTTTATAAGCACAAATGCTCGCCTTGCTCTGTTCTGTGATGCGCGTTCGTGACTCTCGTAATACACAATTACGTTGAAAAGGTCACGCTTCTGTCCTGACTAAAATGTTCTTTTAGCCTTTTTAATATTAAAACACCCAGGATACGCACACGAAATGGGCATTTAAACTATAAACTGACACAAAGACATTTGAATATGTGTATATGGTCCTCCTTCCTCACATTCGTACTTCTGCCTACGCGTGACCTTTTTAACGTAATTGCGTATGACGTGAGTCACGAACGCGCATCACAGAACAGGGGTCTCATTTATAAAACTGTGCGTAGGATCCTTACTAAAAGTGTACGTGCGCCGGAAAGCCAAAAATGGCGTACGCAAAAAAATATTCAGACTTATAAAACCGTGCGTACGCCATAACCTGCGCAGAATTCACTTTATAAATCCCAGTCAGCGGAAGATTATGCGCACATGCGTCTCCACCCTGAAATAACCATAAATGGAGCTTACAACACCTAGTTTTACTATGCATATCCTCATCTGCATATCATTTGCATATGATTATTCATCCACGTGATATGTTTAACGGTACAAGACATTAGAAAAATATAAAATACGGATGTGCCGTCACATTATTACATTAATAAAAATAATTTAGTAGGCTATCCTTGCCTTGTTTTTGAATACATATATCAAATAGTGTATACATTTCAGAGAAAGTTTTTCTCAATCTTTTCCACTGGCCAAATAGTATTTATAATTTATTTATATTTTGAATGGAAACAGATAGACCTTGTTGTGCATTAGGCCTATGTGCACGAAACTATTTTCTCAGACAATCTGCTATTATCATGATAAGCAATTATCTCTGTAGTTAAAACATTAAAACACAGCATGCCAGAGGAAACGTGTTCAAAAGCATCGCATCCACAACAAATATTTCTATTTATTGAATATAAATTTTTTTGTAACTTCTCAGTAATTATTTCATGTAGTTTAAGTGTTTAACTCCTTTACTGAGAATTTTGAATATTTAATCTAAATGTTTATATCAGAAGTAAAACAGTTTAAATAATTATTTTATTTATTTTTAAAAACTGTTATTGTGAACATGCAGTGTTTTTATGATTAGGACTCATAATGAAGATCTACGTTAATTTTACAAACGGCCCAAAGTGCTCGCTGGCGCGGACATTTAAGAAGGGATGGATATTTGCTTCAAGTGATAGGCTTGGTGAGTGAATTCATATTTAAGAATTTCTGTCTAAAAGTGACCAATAGACATTTACCATCGGTGTCGCCAAACTGCTCCATCTCCAAAACGTTCGTACGCACGGCTCAAAGTTTGCTTAAAGGTGCACACATTCTCCCGTCAAGTTTGTTTTTTATAGATCACAACCTTTGCATGGAAACTGGCGTACATACGTTTCCAGCCCCGTTTTGTGCGTACGCACGCTTTATAAATGAGACCCCAGAGCAAGGCGAGCATCTGTGCTTATAAAACTTCAACTGTTTTATTTATTTGTGAAATGCCGATGGTTTGTCTAGATAAGACCCTTATTCATCGTCTGGTGTCGTTTAAAGCCCTTTGAAGCTGCACTGAAACTGTCATTTGGACCTTGAACCGTTTGGGTCCTGTTGAAGTCCATTATATGGAGAAAAATTCTGGAATGTTTTCATCAAAAACCTTAATTTCTTTTCGACTGAAGAAAGAAAGACATGGACATCTTGGATGACATGGGGGGAGTAAATTATCAGCAAAAGTTTTTTAAAAGTGAACTAATCCTATAACGCTGGCGTATACTAGTATACAGTTGCTCTATGGCTATCAGCTCGAGTAGTTATAATCTAACTCCAGAAATAAATGCTGATTCTGGCTGATCACATGTTGATCTGCGATTTCAAACCGTGTTTTTGGTTCACTGCAGACTACAGGGGGACTTTAAGAACAAAGTGGAGAGATCCTGCCTTCCTGTTTGTATGGCAAGCCGTTTTAGCTTAAATTGTTCCCAGCGTTACTCGTCGTAATTGCATTTTTACTAGTAACAATTACAATTAGAGAGCTCTCTAATTAATTTTTTACTAGTAAAAAAAACAAACAAATTAAAGATATGTATAATTAAAGAGCTCTGTAATTGCATTCTTACTAGTAACAACTGAATTAGAGAGCTCTCTTATAGTAATTGCTACTAGTAAGAATTTAATTGTAGAGCTCTCTAATTATTTTTTTACTAGTAAAAAAACGAATTAAAGATATGTATAATTGTAGAGCTCTCTAATTGAATTCTTACTAGTAAAAATGCAATTACGACGAGTACGCTGGGAACATTTTAATCTAAAACGGCCGTATGTTTCAACAGTAAATACAGTGGAGAACTCTTCCATTTCATGGGGTCTTTAAACAAAGAAAACAAACAGCATCAGTAAAGCGTTGACGGATGCGCAGACACACCCAGCGCCGCTGATAGATCAGTCCCTGCATGCCTCTTACAGGGAAGCTGCAGTGCATCATGGGAACAGGGATCACTCCTGGTGCACTTCTGTCGCGCCAGCACCAGGGGGCGTCACTGTCCTGCAGATCTGGTGCAGCTTCCCTCGCGATCAGGGCTTCTGTGAGCATCTTCACGCCATGCTTTCAGTGGTGTGTGTGTGTGTGTGTGTGCTGTGAAGCGTGTCCCATTTGTGTTTGTCCATCTCCTGTGACTGTCGTGAGGCCGTGTTGAATATGCTCTGTGTGTTCAGTCAATACAGCCTCTCATGTTTATCATGTGCGGACGCTCTGTACCTGTCCCTGGGATGGGGAATACCTGCTTATTTAGTTCAGCTCGTTTGCTTAAGACAAATTTGGTCAGATATTAGGAATGAAAGCACAGATTAGAAAACTGAAAAAGGAGTGCAAAATCTACAAACCCCAGAGATTCATAGTTTTCACGTCACGCCCTTATTCTCCCTGCTGGAGAGCAAAACAATTGACCACCAGTCAGTTTTACCACATACTAATGTAAGAAGACAGTGTTATTTAAAGATCCAATTCAGTAACGCCTTATGAATGATGCACAGTATGTACAGGCGAGCAGATAAACCCTGAATATAAACAACACACCTGCTCGCCTGTACATACTGTGCATCATCAATAAGGGGTTTAATCTTCTGATATCACTTTAAGTGTTTTTCACATTAAGCGTTTTAAATCGTCCCGCTGTTTTTAGTGATTGAAATGCTGCAGCATGTGCTGTAAGTGGATCACAAGTGCACAAAATACATTTTGTTCACATATTTTTCTTTTTGTTCTTTTGAGATGGAAAATTGACAGTCCTGTGCTGCAGTTTAATGGATGTTTTGCCCTCCAGTCGCGTGACTGAAAACTGTAGACAGAGCGACTCCAACCCTGCAGTGTAGATCATCAGAAATCAGTGTTTCGTCGATCTACTCTAGTAAATCAGTGTAGATCATCAGAAATCAGTGTTTCATCGATCTACTCTAGTAAATCAGTGTAGATCATCAGAAATCAGTGTTTCGTCGATCTACTCTAGTAAATCAGTGTAGATCATCAGAAATCAGTGTTTCGTCGATCTACTCTAGTAAATCAGTGTAGATCATCAGAAATCAGTGTTTCGTCGATCTACTCTAGTAAATCAGTGTAGATCATCAGAAATCAGTGTTTCGTCGATCTACTCTAGTAAATCAGTGTAGATCATCAGAAATCAGTGTTTCTTCGATCTACTCTAGTAAATCAGTGTAGATCATCAGAAATCAGTGTTTCATCGATCTACTCTAGTAAATCAGTGTAGATCATCAGAAATCAGTGTTTCATCGATCTACTCTAGTAAATCAGTGTAGATCATCAGAAATCAGTGTTTCATCGATCTACTCTAGTAAATCAGTGTAGATCATGACAACAGTCAGTGGGTTTCAGAACTCGACACTTCCTCCTCATTTATTCAAACTAAACTACAGAAATCACCCATCCATACATTTATGGATTTCATGTCAGAACCAGGGCTTTTATTGGATGAATATTATTAAAGTGTCACTTAATTAAGTTAACATAACATGGCATCACAATTTGTTCCATATGCGTATTAAATAGTATTCAATATAATAGTATATTTAAGAGATGTGTTTAAAGCCAACTAAACAACATAATTTCTTTCCTGTTGCCTTCACATGTATGGTTGCCCTGCACGCTGGTTTATTATTTTGGTGTCATCCTGATGTGTGTCCTAAATAACGTGCAAAAACAAACAGTGGTTGTTGTAGATGTCTGTAAGACAGAGCCGTCTGGTTTTTATGACACAATCCGGTCTAAAATCAGTGTTGAAAAATCTAAATTATCTGACCATTTTAGCTTTAAAGAATTAGTTCACTTTAGAATAAAAATTTATTCCCCCACCACGTCATCTAAGATGTTCATGTCTTTCTTTATTCAGTCAAAAATAAATGAAGGTTTTAAAGGAAACATTAATTAGGACATTCCAGGATTTTCCTCTATATAGTGACTTCAATGGGGTCCAAATGTGAGATTCTAGACAAACCATCCGCCATTTTATAAAAAAACAAAAACATGTATATACTTTAACCACAACTGCTCATCTTGCACTAGCTCTGCGATGCCACACACATTACGTAATCAGGTTGAAAGGTCACGCTTGTTCCGGGTCAGAAATGTAGCGTAGGGTGAAAAACTCAATCTCTCTTTCTCCTCCAACTTCAAAATCATCCAACATCATTGTTATACCTTTTATTTATATTTATTTTTTGTAAAGGGTGTTTGACTTAGTCTTTGCACATTGTCTTTGTAAACACTCGGTCGGTACTTCCGCCTACGTCACGCGTGACCTTTCAACGTGAATACCTAATGTGTGGTTAAGTAATTTGTGGTTAAAAAGTATATAAATGTTTTTTTTATATATAAAATGGCGGATGGTTTGTCTAGATAAGACTCTTGTTCCTCGGCTGGATCGTGTCGAGACTTTGAAGCTGCACTGAAACTGATATTTGGACCCCATTGACGTCACTATATGGAGGAAAATCCTGGAATGTTTCCCTCAAAAACCTAAATTTCTTTTCAACTGAAGAAAGAAAGACTTGAACATCTTAGATGACGTGGAGGAGAGTAAATTATCAGGAAATTATAATTCTGAAGTGAACAAATCCTTTAACTGTAATTTTCATACTAATCTATGATTTCGCTCGCATTTTAGTTATTTAGTAATTTTTTTAAGCTAATGAAATTAAGCCTTCAAAATAGTTTCTGGCACTAACCTTGGCATCAGGACCTTATTCACGTGTCAGCGTTGCCTATTCATCCGTCCAGGCCTGTCTAATAGTGTTGAAGTGATGAGGAGGAGGTCGGATAGATGCTGAAATGATCATTTTAGGTCTACTGTTATACTAAAGTATCACCTGTAGATAAGGAAAGGGCGATGTGTGACGAACATCACTAATGTGTGTGGTTCAGGCGGTGTATGACGTGATGTCACAGCCCAGTTACTGGTGTGTGTGTCAGTGGTTGTGGTCTGTGTAAGAGTGTGCCTCTGTGCACCGCTCTCCCTCTCGCAGCACAAGCAGAGATGCCCGGTTCTGGAGGACCAGCTGGTGGACCTGGTGGTGTACGCCATGGAGCGGTCGGAGACGGAGGAGCAGTTCGACGACGGCGGCACCAGTCAGCTCCTGTGGCAGCACCTCTCCAGCCAGCTCATCTTCTTCGTGCTCTTCCAGTTCGCCAGCTTCCCTCACATGGTGCTGTCGCTTCATCAGAAGGTGCACTTCAAGACACATGGCCTTCAGCTCCGCATCTCCTATAGCACCACTTACACCAGGGCTGCCCAATCCTGCTCCTGCCGATCGACTGTCCTGCACAGTTCATCTCCAACCCTAATCAAACACACCTGAAGCAACCAATTAAGGTCTTCAGGATCACTTGAGAATTAAAGGCGGGTGTGTTTGATCAGGGTTGGAGATGAACTGTGCAGGACAGTCGATCGGCAGGAGCAGGATTGGGCACCCCTGACTCTGGCTCAATCCCAATCCACCCCTTGGCCCTTCCTCTCCGTTTTGCGCGTTCACGTCGAGGGGTAGGGTGTCCCGATTCTTGTTGCGATAGAGGGGTAGGGCTACATAGCCCTCGAAACAGAGAGGGCTACGAGAAAGTTCACAGAATGCATCGCGAATCACCGGCGAGATGGCTTCGCAAACGGTTAAACATTTAAATTTAGCCCCAGATGACACCACCATGCTCTTTATTTACTCTTATAATAATAATATAGTCATTTAAATTAAGAAATTGTATAATAAATTACCTTTCTGAATCAAAAAAAAAGAGGAAGGAACATTATAATCATCATGTTTAATCAAAGTTAAGAGCAGCGGCGCTCATTGTCAGTCGTTGTCATGGAGAAATCCTGTAAAAACTCGTCGCTTCCGTAACGCCAGAGCCATCGTCGACGACTGATGACGGATCGGGTTCATGAAGGGTTGCTCCATTTCGTAGGGGAATATTTCAACCCCTTGGCGCTCGTAACTCTGTTCTAAGTTCATTCTTTTTGAGCAATGTCAACAGGCAACCAGATGAGACACAGGGTCCACGACCAATCTAAATCTATTGCCCATTCTCAATGTGAAAGTGCCCAAGCAACATTGCTCTGTGTATCATCACCTTTACTGTCTTCACAATGGCAGCTCAAAGTGGCCAAGCTCCAAAAACCGCAGAGAACGCCACAACCGTATGATATCAGTCGTCCGTAAGACTCATGTGAGATATATTCCAAATTATACGATTACAACGAAGACCCAAATTCAAGCTGTTTTAAGCTGTGTGTTTTTTCCACTTGAGATGCTTTAGATTGCTGTGATACAGGGTATTTGCGGAAGTGTTACTAACATCTGATTTGGTAACACTTTACAATAAGGTTCATTATTTAACATTGGTTAATGTTTTAACTAACATGAACTAACCACGAGCAATACATTTGTTACAGTATTTATTAATCTTTGTTAATGTTAAAACTGTTCATGTTAGTTTGCAGTGCATTAACTAATCTTAACAAGATTTTAATAAAGTGTTACAAAGTGTTGAAATTAACAAAGATTAATAAATGCTGTATTAGTGCAGTTCATTATTAGTTCATGTTAACTAATGTACGGAACTAATGTTAACTAATGAACCATATTATAAAGTGTTACCTCTAATTTTGCAGATAGTTTATTTCTGAATAAAAAATGTCAACACAATGTAAAGTGAAAGTGATAGACGGCTTATTCAGACTGGCTCTGGTGTACGGAAGATCCAGTGATGTTCATTGACGCTGAAAACATCACTTGTGGGATGTTGATGTTTTGTATAGTCAAAAGCCAGTGCAAATTAGATTTTATGATTTCCATTACACGAGAGTAGATGTTAAAACTTCATGCTGATTTGTACTCGGCTTTCGCCAAGATAAGCAACACTAAGACGTAGCTTTACAGTAAACTATGCTTCTCCATCCATTTACGCTTCTTTCCATATGAGGGTGTGACTCCCCTTCTTTCCGGCGTTAACGGCTGCAGTGTACTTGGCGCGTCAGCACACACGACGGCTGCAACTACAGTGTGGTCTCCCTAGTGGACCAACACGACAACTGTCTGGATTGAGCCGAGTAGGGGACATCTCTAGGGTCTTCAAGTGGGCACCTTCCGTCCTCAGTGTTTCGTCGACTAGCCCACGACACCTCAAGAGGGCTCGACAGTGACTCTGGCGTCCCAGAGTCACCCCCCTCCGTCCCCCACTCAACTCAGCCCAGCTTACTGACCTCTACATCCCTCCTGCTGCTGAGACCTAACCACAATCTCACTATCTCTCCGCAACCCAACCATACGCGCCAACCCGATTGACTAAGGCTGTCGAGCCCCACTGGTGCGTTAAAGCAGTTACAGTGGCAACGGTTCCGTATGGCATACCACCTACCGCAAAACACAATATCTGCCCAACCACCCGTCATTCTATACTATACAACCTATACAAATTGTATAGTATACTATACAACCTATACTATACAACCTATACAAATAAACCAACAGACTCAAGTTTTTCAAGAATTCTACGAAACCGTAGCGTGGCGGCCTGTACCTTGCCAGCTAGAATCTTTCCGTCTCAACCACAGCCAGTTGCTGCTCCTTTCTGCTGCTTCAGATAAGTTCTTTACTGTGCGACGCAACTCTTGGCCGCTGAATCCGACGTCCCTGAGGAACCGGGTTGTAGAGTGTGCCACAAAACCTCGACAACCCACTTCCACTGGATAAACCTGGACTCTCCATCCTCGCTGTTCTGCTTCAGTGGCCAAATGAGCATACCGCAGTTTCTTCCTCTCATATGCCTCATCTACAGCATCCTCCCATGGCACTGTCAACTCTATCAGTTGAACAATGCGTGCTGATCCAGACCACAAAACAATGTCTGGTCGTAGAAAAGCTTCACCAGAGGGGAAAGTTTCCAATGGCATATGATTGCGTAACAGGATTATTATCATTAACTGAAACCATAAATATATATAACAACTAGTATATCAGTGATATTAGAATAACACTGCTTCAGAAGACTTAACATATAGACTGTGGAAAAGATATACGATAAACATCTTACAGTTCACCTGTAGAAAGAAATTCATGCAGGCTTGTTGAAATTTTCATGAGGTTGATGACATTTTCATATCTGGGTGAACAATTGCTTTAACAAAGTAATGAGGTAGCAATGTAATTCATGCTTACAGTCTTTAACCAAACATTATTCAGACACCAGATATCATTTTTGATATTTTTTACTAGTATGTGCAGGACACCATAGTTAATTTATGTAAGTGAGGAGAGCAAAATAAAGTAAACTGACATATTATACCCAAAAATTCTTCATACAGTGACTACCAGTAAAATATATACAAATTTGGGACCAAAAATTATTCAGACACTTCAGACCTGATCATGTTTTGCTGAAGTGTTTTTCTGTAACTACTAATGCGACATTTTTACACCACAGACTTAAGCAAAATTAAGCATGGCTTAATTGGTATGATCCAATTGTGTAGTTAAATTTAACAGCTGACAGATATTCAACATAATTCATTTGTGAGACAGTCTAACAGAAGGATCGACAAAACCAGTGAAATATCAACTGATTAGATCTCATTTTATTACTGTTTTCTAAACTATAGCGAATAAACTGTGATAATGTGAGAAATGTTGAAGGCGTCTGAATAGATTTTGGTTTGACTGTATACATTGCCGAATCCTTTTAATGTGACAAAATAGTAGAGACGACAAACAACTGGGAGAATGGAGGGGTGAGGATGTGTCATGCCAGAACACATCTCTAGCCCCTTTTCCACCGAAGCATTTTGAGAGCCGGTTCGGAGCCGGTGCCTGCGCGCGAACCAGTTCTTTGTGTTTCGACAGCCAAAGAACCGGTTCTCGCCAGGAAAACTGGTTCCAAAGCGGCACCAACTCTTTGCTGGACTAGAACCGTTCTTTTACCACGTCATGCTTACGTCGGGGGCTGGGGGCGGGTTTAGATGTGTTCTAAACATCTTTTCTGACCATAATATAGGATCGCAAAGCCAGGAGAAACATTTGCAGAAACACGATGTAGTCCGCCGTTGTAATTGTTATGCTTGAAGTCTTGAAGTTGGCGCAAGCGTTTCTAGTTTTTTTTAATTCTTTTTTTTTATTGAAAACATTATGTAAGCAAAGAAGAAAACAGTCACAATATAGAACAAATAAATGGAAAGAAAAAAAAAGACACAAGACATGGGTACATAACATATAAAAGATTAAATACCAGATTAAAAGACTTACATATTTCAATTGTTTTTAAAGCCTTCTTGTACACGAGTTAGAGATAATCCCAAAGTAATGTTGTACTTGCAAGCGTTTCTAGCTAAGACGTATGGCGACGTACACAGTGACGTAACGACGTCGTTCGCTGGGCGCTCTAGTCAGTGGAAAAACAAACAGGTTCTGAGAAGGTTCGCAAGTTGAACCAACTCCGAACCAACTTTGAACCAGAACCAGTTCCGAACCAGTTCTTTTTTGGTGGAAAAGGGGTATTTGACGACACACACCGTCCAATTATTAAAAGTGAAAGCCCCTATAAATACGTCTAGTGAAATCGAAGCGCAAACTGGTTTGACGTCATTTCGAACTAAATTTGACCAGAGGTGGGACAGAGCCACACAAAAGCACACATTCTCGCATGTGAATTACACTTGTTCTCGCCTCTGGCCTGTGCTTCAGTGACTGTGTGTTTGCTGTGAGCAGCTGGCGGGCCGGGGCCTGATCAAGGGCCGGGATCACCTGATGTGGGTCCTGCTGCAGTTCATCTCCGGGAGCATCCAGAAGAACGCGCTCGCCGACTTTCTGCCCGTCATGAAGCTCTTCGACCTGCTGTATCCCGAGAAAGAGGTGAACGAGGCTCTGCTTCATCAATTCATAATGTGACACTCTAAACATGCTGTTGGTTAAGGTCACCTGATCCATGTGTCTGCTCTGCTAGCGGGTTACACCTCTATTATTCAGTCGGTCATTAGCAGACACTTAGCAGACGCTTTGACTCACAGTTCAGTGCCACAGTCTCTGGGATGCAGTGGGGACGTGTGCACACACAACTGGAAGTCAGTCTTCAAAGATGAGTTTTAAAGGATACAATTATTGACTACAGGGGGACTTTAAATGATCTGTCATTACATTCTGCTCAAACACGCCTCTTTTCTGTATAAATTAGGCTCATAACTGTTTGAGCTTTATTCACAAAGCTCTCATCACGCTAAGTGCCACTTGAAAGCAGCTGATAAATGAGCATTTATATAAAGGGATGTTTGTGTATATTTCCTAGGGATCATGAGCGCAGTAAACCAGCAAATGTTGATCAGATGATGCAAAATAGTGCGATAATCGCCCATTTATCCAGATGTGTGGTGTAAAGACCACTTTCATCATGTTGAGATCCGAACTGCGCCGTGCAAATAGTGTTTAGCAAACATTGTCCCATTGCCTGATCTGTGTAATTACTTTCGTGAATCAGGCACTAAAGCAGCGCAGGCACTGCATGCAATTAAACTGTGCTTTCAGCAGATTCAGTTTAGTGAATTCCCACCTGAATGTTTTAAAGGTACCATATAGTCAACAGACTGACTAACCGGATCACCCATCTGTCATTAGTGCTGCCAATATCGGCTCGTTGAGGCCGTTGGTGTGATTAGTGATGTTCGCACGCAGTGTTAACACTTAACCGTCAGCTGGTCTGTGTGTCGAAGCCCAGCAGGACAGCTGATGAAAGACAAGCTGCTGTTTTCCAGCCGTTAGCCCACAGCCTCTGTGAGCCATGACAGATGTGCTGCGATGCCCAGCAGACGCTCGTTTAACTAACGGATGGAACGAGCACAAAGCAATTAGATGCTCGCCCAGAGGACAGCACTAAAGATTTCTCCATCAATCAAGCTGAGGAGTCCGGATGTATTGTTGCTCTGACAGATCCCTGTAAATCCTGCAGTTTGTTCCTGTGTAACGGCAGCTCATGCACCACTGGAGGACGCTCACGACCCCTTTGATGCATTTTGCACATGAAAATGGCAAGAATTTGCCAAATGGAGGCTTTGATCTTATTGGATGGATTTACTCACTTTCAGGGAATCATGATGAACAAGTTGTTATCATTCATTTCGGAAAACAATGTCCTAGTTAACTTTCCAGACTGATACATAAAGCACTTTCACTGCAGAGCCATTCGCTGGACACACTAACGTGTAAGATATCCTGAAAAACTGAAACATTAATGCACAGATTTGGGGAGCATTATTGTTAAAAGCATCTTGCGATTTCTGTTGCACTACTGATAATGAAAGGATTTATGTTATGTTTACCTTGTTTGGCACATAAAGAGAGAAACCACATAAAAGATCTTCTGAAGTCATATCATGCGTTGTATGAGGAAACAGACTGACATTTAAGATGAACATCTTCTCCACACTCAAATTATGATGCACACGAGAACTTTGTGCTCATGAAGAGAAGGAAATGTAGATGATTCACTGGCTCTTGTATGCTTCTTGACGGCATGTTGAATTGCGTGCGTGTGTGTGTGTGTGTGTGTAGTGTATTCCAGTGCCGGACATCAACAAGCCCCAGTCCACTCACGCCTTCGCTATGACCTGCATTTGGATCCACCTGAACCGCAAAGCTCAGAACGACAACTCCAAACTCCAGATCCCCATCCCACACTCGCTCAAGCTGCACCATGAGTAAGACACACACACACATGTGACATGCTCACACACACCCACGCACATCCAAGTCAAGTCACCTTCATTTATATGGCGCTTTTAACAATATGGATTGTTTCAAAGCAGCTTTACAGAGATAATAGGAATTTACCGTAACAGATTGTTAAAAGTTTGTTTTGATTGATTTCACTTCCGTTGTGAAGATCATTAGTTTTTAACTTAGGGGCCGCTAATCCACACACTCAGATACATCCACACACACATCCACACAGACATGCATTCAGACACACACACATCCACACACACACACACACACACGCACACACACGCACACACAGACACGCATTCAAACACACACACATCCACACACTCACATACATCCACACACACACAGACACAGACACACACACACACACACGCATACACACAAACACACATCTGGTTCGCTATCTTTGTGAGGACACTCCATAGGCGTAATGGTTTTTATACTGTACAAACTGTATATTCTCTCCCCTTACACTATCCTTCCCCTAAACCTACCCATCACACTCACTCACTCACACACACACACACACATACACACACACACACACATATCCACCCATCACACAACATTTTTAGCATTTTTAAATTGTCAAAAATACTCTGTATGATTTATAAGCGTGTTTCCTCAATTTAGGTCCCACAGTGACACGAATCCCCTTGAGTCTGTTTGCATTCAAAAACATGTGTACACACAAACACACTTACTCACTCTCTCACACACACACATACGCTCCACATGGACTGACTGTCCAACTACACACACCTGCTTCATCTCTCACTGTGTGTTCAGGTTTCTTCAGCAGAGTCTGCGCAGTAAGAGTCTGCCGATGAACGACTATAAGATCGCTCTGCTGTGTAACGCGTACTCCACGAACTCCGAGTGCTTCACGCTGCCCATGGGCGTCCTGGTGGAGACCATCTACGGGAACGGCAGCATGCGCATCACTCTGCCCGGCACCAACTGCATGGCGTCCGGCTCCGTCACGCCCTTACCCATGAACCTGCTGGACTCCCTCACTGTCCACGCTAAGATGAGGTGAGAGGACACACACACACACACACACTTTCTGCCAGTGCTTTCACTGTAAAGTCTCAGTGGTCTGAAATCTAAATCTATAAATCTATGGTTTCCCCAAAATGGTTCTCTGAAATTTCAGCTTAAAATTCCCCCCAGATAATTTATTATAACTTTATTCACCCCTTTTTGGGTGTGAGCAAAAACGCTCTGTTTTTGTGTGTGTCCCTTTAAATGCAAATGAGCTGATGCTCCGCCCCCATTCAGAAGAGGGCGGAGTCTTTACACGAGCTTCAGAAACTCCGGCAATAACAAAACAGGCCAATCACACTCATCCAAAATCTCAGACATAACCAGTAGCGAGTGCAGCCTTACAGAGAGACTCAGGAAGAGTTCAACCTTTAGACATTCCTGAACGGTTAGTGGATACATTTATGTAGTTGTTCTGGGGTTACATTGATTAATCTGTAAAATAAAATAAATCCACTCGTCTCTTGTCTGCTCCGAGGCTGGGACTCTAAATAGTGTATTGTGCTCACACTTTTGCCATTGTGTTAGAACTGTTGTAAACCAAATGATTCGCCGTGTTTGTAAACGTACAGATTAAGGGCCGGTAATATTATAATAAGATCCTCTTCCTACGTCAGAAGCGGAGCGAAATCTTATCGGCTTATTTTTTTTACATGCTTGAAGAGAATGGCTTAACAAAACAAAGTTACTGGGTTGTCAGTCACTTTTCATGTTTTCTGGGTTGGTAGATGCATCGGGGACCTGATTATAGCACTTAAACATGTAAAAAGTTAGATTTTCATGATATGTCCACTTTAAATCACATACACTACCAGTCAAAAGACTAGAAAAGTTAAGATTTTAGATGTTTTACTTACTTTTGAAAGTGTATCAAATAAATGCAGCTTTGGTGAGAATAAGAGACTTTTTAGACAAACATTAAAAACCTTAATTATTCAAAGCTTTTGACCGGTAGTGTATTCTGATTGGCTGCTGGTCACTCTAGACCTTTTTGGTCATGCTGAGGTAAGGAGTCATGACAGGATGCCAGAAATGTTGTGAACGGGCCTGTGATCTGCATCACTATTCATGTATAAATGTATGAACATGGTCTGATTGTAATTCTCTCCACATTTGAAGCCACTTTGACACATATAATACACACACACACACAGCTATGTTATCACGTCAGTGCTATGATGCCTCCTCTGATCTGATATAGATATGTGGGTTTGTTCTGTGTTAAGAACTGAATTTTCCTGCTGTCTTCACACTTAAAGCCTTTTTTAAATTCTCAGATACTTTGAGATATTGTTTGATTAAAAATCAACACAACATGTTCTTGACCTTGGTCATTTTAGATCAAATGTTTTTCATAGTTTATTTTCTGACCAGTTTTTTTTTCTGTCTCACCTGCCGTGATTAAATCATCAAATGATACATGGTCCACTCGGACTAGGGTCCATTCAGTCAGTGCTATGGGATATCATACTGTTGTGTGAAATGCTGAAGACACATTTATTCACAGCCAAACAACACATTGTGGCAATAAATGTTCCCATCCTGCCATTGCAAGTAATGTGGCTAGTGTATAATTTCATCCATTTTTTATCTCTTGTCTGCTTTGAGAACACCATCATGCCACAACCTGATAAAGTTGCTGTCATTGTAGCTATTTTAAATCTGCATGTCCATCTGGACAATGAGATGCAGAGGAGAAACCCAGTGATGACCTTCTCTTGATGTGCTCTGGTGTCTCATGGCTGGCATTCACTGACCTTCTCAGTAGTCATTTGTCCCCTTCTGGATTTTCGACTGTTGAGAGGGAAGCTCTCACTGGTGTGTTTTGACTCAGTTTCTCATGCCACTAATTTGGCAAAAGTAATAATCATCCGTTTTGAGACCAACAGTTGTCTGCTCTGCCAGCAAGTAGTGTGTCAAAACTAATAGAGGCTGAGGCCAGAGCAGATCCTCTTAAGCAATACAACACTTCATTCCACTTTCAGAAGTGAAACAGGACATGTCGTCCTGATTCCAGGGTTGGAGGAAGTGCTTTCCTCACTTCAGATGAGGTGTGGTGGACTCCTGCCCTGTCCGTGGAGTGTGCGATCTGGTGCATGGACTCTCCTGTACACATTTCCACCAGTGGAGCTGCTTCAGCCACTTTTGGACTGAGAGGACTTATCCCTGAATTTTGTTCCTCATTGACCAGCAAGATATGGTACAAAGACCCCCATTGCACATGGTTTAAAGACCCCATTCGCTCTGTTGTTGGGGGCACCATTGTGGCTTGTCTCTCTACAGAAGGACAGTGCACCATGGGTCTCCCCTCAGGAAGGCATGTGTGCTGCTACAGTACAAAGCGATTCAGCTCCTACTACAGTGGATTCTAATTCATTAAAATAGCACAGGTTCCTCCACCATCCACAAATCAACATAATCATTCTAGGGCGGGGGTGTCCAATCCTCCTCCTAAAGGGCCACTGTCCTCCAGAGTTCAGCTCCAATCCCAATTAAACACACCTACTAAACTAAACTACGTTTGTCCACTAATACTGTTCACTTGAAGGAGTGAATGAAAACAAGTGAGTAAATTTTAAGCTTACATTAGTTGTACATCGGTTTTTGCAGTGCATTGTGGGATTGAATAAGTGCACTCAATAATGTGCACTATGGTTTCGGAAACCACCGCAAATGGCTGTCCCCTCAAATAGTGCCCTGTTTAAGGGTATAGGGGTGATTTCTGATTCAGCCACTGTCTTCCAGGCTGGTGTGTTGAGGCAAGTTGGATCTGAACTCTGCAGGACAGCGGCCCTCCAGGACTGAGTTTGAAGACCCCTGTTCTAGGGTGTCCATCCCTGCTCCTGGAGGACCACCTTCCAGCAGAGTTTAAATGAATCCCTAATCAAACACACCTGAACCAGCTAATCAAGGTCTTCAGGGTCACTAGAAAGTGACAGTGTTGGAGCTCGGCAGGACAGTGTCCCTCCAGGAGCAAGATTGTAGAGATTACATCTCTTGAAAATGCTCCAATTAACCTTTTATGGTGTGTTTAATGATTTTTTTCAACACATTAAGATGCCTTCAGTGGGATCATGACTGTTTTATTAATAGGTTGGCTTCTCCCTTTTGGGATGCTCTGTTTTAGCCTCTATTTGAAGCTCTATAGCAGGGGTACCTAATCCTACTCCTGGAGGACCAACTTCCAGTTGAGTTTAACTTCAACCCTAATCAGCACACCTGAACCAGCTAATCAAGATCTTCAGGGTCAGTAGATCCAGACAGGTGTGTTGGAGCTAAACTCTGAAGGACAGTGTTGGACACCCCTGCTCTAGAGATCGTTATATTTCTTGAGAAGAGACCCTCCACTCTACCTTTTAAGGTGTGTTTGATGACTTTTTCAGCATGGTGTGATGGCTTCAGTAGGATCACGTCTGTTTACTAATTGGGTCTCTAGCACCTGCATGGGATTCCTCCATGGTACTGGATACTCTTTTGTAGCCTCCATTTGAACCTCTATAGCAGGGGAGGCCAAGATTTCAACTCCTATCCTACGACTTGAAAATAAAAGGCAGATGTTTTGGAGCAGGGTTAGGCACCTGATCTAGAGATTGTCGGATACAATAATTTACTACAGGGGGACTTTAAGGTTTGTTTGACTAATTCAGCATATCATGATGGCTTCAGTGGGATCACATCGGCCCACACCTGCTGTCTGATTGTTTCCTAGATCTAGTTTTTTAACTAGGTTAGTTCTTCCCACATGGGACTCTACCCTAGTGCTTAATGCTCTGTTTTAGCCTCATGCATTTGAGGGTTTTATCATCACCTCACACACAGACACCGATCAACGACGATAGTCACCAAATTACACTACATAAATTCTGATACAAACGCTGATTGAACATGTTCAGTCTGTAAAAACAAGCACACATCAACACTAACAGATGGTGGCAGGGAGTAAGACCGATCCGACAAAACCAGACAAACATTTCTGTTAATGTTGGTCAGCATCTGAATTAGACGGTACTGTACTTTTGTGCTACCTAAACTCTTGGATTCTGCAAGCATTACCTCAAATCATTTATGCATGTATCTCTATGTATGCTTTGCTAGTCCTCTTTGTGCATAAATATGTCTTCAGCAAATCACAGAAGTGTTATATCCCATAGACACATGCAGATGCATGCAAGTGTCACGTATTGTAGTTGTGCTTATTCAAGTGCCACATTCTCAGAGGATTTTCTGTTCTTCCCTTTAGCTTGATCCATAGCATTGCAACCCGTGTTATTAAACTTGCCCACGCCAAGTCCAGTCTTGCCCTGGCCCCCGCCTTGGTGGAGACGTACAGCCGCCTGCTGGTCTACATGGAGATCGAGTCCCTCGGCATTAAAGGCTTCATCAGTAAGTCTGACTCTCACATCACAGATGTTTCTGATTTTCTTTCCTTTGGTCCTTTTCCTTGGATGTGACTGTGTGTTTCTCTGACCCTCCACTAGGTCAGCTTCTGCCGAACGTGTTCAAGTCTCACGCGTGGGGGATCCTGCACACGCTGCTGGAGATGTTCAGTTACCGCATGCACCACATTCAGCCTCATTACCGCGTGCAGCTCCTGTCACACCTTCACTCGCTCGCCGCCGTTCCACAGACCAACCAGAACCAGCTGCACCTCTGGTTAGACTCTGAGTCAAGCACACTGCATTATGGGATACAGCATGCTCTGTGTATACAGCTGTGGTAGGTGGTGTCATCTCACTGTGTGTGTGTGTGTGTGTGCAGTGTGGAGAGCACGGCTCTGAGGCTCATCACGGCTCTGGGGAGTTCAGAGGTTCAGCCTCAGTTCACACGCTTCCTCAACGACCCTAAAACTGTGCTGTCGGCGGAGTCCGAGGAGCTGAACCGAGCGCTCATCCTCACGCTGGCTCGAGCCACACACGTCACAGGTACTCACACCAGCCACACACTCCACTCGTGATGATACACACGTCACAGGTACTCACACCAGCCACACACTCTACTCGTGATGATACACACGTCACAGGTACTCACACCAGCCACACACTCCACTCGTGATGATACACACGTCACAGATACTCACACCAGCCACACACTCCACTCGTGATGATACACACGTCACAGGTACTCACACCAGCCACACACTCCACCCGTGATGATACACACGTCACAGGTACTCACACCAGCCACACACTCCACTCGTGATGATACACACGTCACAGGTACTCACACCAGCCACACACTCCACCCGTGATGATACACACGTCACAGGTACTCACACCAGCCACACACGTCACAGGTACTCACACCAGCCACACACGTCACAGGTACTCACACCAGCCACACACTCCACTCGTGATGATACACACGTCACAGGTACTCACACCAGCCACACACTCCACTCGTGATGATACACACGTCACAGGTACTCACACCAGCCACACACTCCACTCCTGATGATACACACGTCACAGGTACTCACACCAGCCACACACTCCACTCATGATGATACACACGTCACAGGTACTCACACCAGCCACACACTCCACTCGTGATGATACACACGTCACAGGTACTCACACCAGCCACACACTCCACTCGTGATGATACACACGTCACAGGTACTCACACCAGCCACACACTCCACTCCTGATGATACACACGTCACAGGTACTCACACCAGCCACACACTCCACTCCTGATGATACACACGTCACAGGTACTCACACCAGCCACACACTCCACTCCTGATGATACACACGTCACAGGTACTCACACCAGCCACACACTCCACTCATGATGATACACACGTCACAGGTACTCACACCAGCCACACACTCCACTCGTGATGATACACACGTCACAGGTACTCACACCAGCCACACACTCCACTCGTGATGATACACACGTCACAGGTACTCACACCAGCCACACACTCCACTCGTGATGATACACACGTCACAGGTACTCACACCAGCCACACACTCCACTTGTGATGATACACACGTCACAGGTACTCACACCAGCCACACACTCCACTCCTGATGATACACACGTCACAGGTACTCACACCAGCCACACACTCCACTCCTGATGATACACACGTCACAGGTACTCACACCAGCCACACACTCCACTCGTGATGATACACACGTTACAGGTACTCACACCAGCCACACACTCCACTCGTGATATTACACACGTCACAGGTACTCACACCAGCCACACACTCCACTCGTGATGATACACACGTCACAGGTACTCACACCAGCCACACACTCCACTCGTGATGATACACACGTCACAGGTACTCACACCAGCCACACACTCCACTCCTGATGATACACACGTCACAGGTACTCACACCAGCCACACACTCCACTCCTGATGATACACACGTCACAGGAACTCACACCAGCGACACACTCCACTCCTGATGATACACACGTCACAGGTACTCACACCAGCCACACACTCCACTCCTGATGATACACACGTCACAGGTACTCACACCAGCCACACACTCCACTCATGATGATACACACGTCACAGGTACTCACACCAGCCACACACTCCACTCCTGATGATACACACGTCACAGGTACTCACACCAGCCACACACTCCACTCATGATGATACACACGTCACAGGTACTCACACCAGCCACACACTCCACTCCTGATGATACACACGTCACAGGTACTCACACCAGCCACACACTCCACTCGTGATGATACACACGTCACAGGTACTCACACCAACCACACACTCCACTCGTGATGATACACACGTCACAGGTACTCACACCAGCCACACACTCCATTTGTGATGCATTTATATCACTTGTGCTGCCTATAGTCTCAACCATTTGCTTTCTGCAACTTTCTGATGTGCAGGGGTCATTCTATAATTTGGGGTACATTTCATGTCCAGTGATGATAATTATATTTTTCAAAAATATAATATTTATCCAGTAAGAGAATGCATAGTATAATCTGACACCAATTTTTTATGCTCCGTTTTTCAGTTTGCTTGAAATTTCTTTTGTGCAGATTTCTTCACTGGCTCGGACTCTATTCAGGGCACCTGGTGTAAAGACATCCTGCAGACCATCATGAACTTCACACCTCATAACTGGGCCTCTCACACACTCAGCTGTTTCCCTGCTCCACTGCAGGTACTCACACACACACACACACACACACACACACTCACACTTAGCTGTTTCCCTGCTCCGCTGCAGGTACTCACACACACACACACACACTCACACTTAGCTGTTTCCCTGCTCCACTGCAGGTACTCACACACACACACACTCACACTTAGCTGTTTCCCTGCTCCGCTGCAGGTACTCACACACACACACACTCTAACTCACTTCTCTTCTGTTTTTATCCAACACATTCATAATCATTTATTTTCCTGGTGTGCTGCGGCAAGTTTTTTGGGATCATTATTCTGGTTTAGTATTTCTCTGTAATGTAGAACAATGTTAGCAATGTTACATCTTTTGTACTCTTTCTCAGTCCTGAACTTCAAACCATTTTTCAGTGCCCCACCGTATATATTAGTGATGCTCCGATTGATCGGCCGATATTGGCTAAAACATCTTGATCGGCGAACCCCAAAAGCGTCAATCAAAAAAGCCGATCACGTGACTTAAATTACTCGTGCAACTTTTTCCACCTGCATCATCACGGGCACACAACATCAGAGCGGAGCTGGCCAGTGGCAAACATGAGTTCTCCTTCTCCCATCTGGAAGTTTTACAAAGTGTCCGACAGAGACCTTGCTAACGGCAAGAATAAATATATAGATTCAACTACTTGAAGTGTGTATTCTAATGGTCTAGTGGCAGATCTTTTGCCCAGCGTGTCAGAGGTCCTGGGTTCTAATACACACTCGTATAGGGTTTTTTCTCCTCATCAAAACCGATTATGTTTATCAGTTGTTGTATATCGGACAGGGACACGTTTTTGTATAATTTGTTTTGTAATTTCACCGGAACGAATTGAGAGCCTGAGTGTAGACTGTGCACGAGCCACAAGAGAACACAGTATCCGCACTGTGTAATATTGATCGCAGCAGCAACGAGCACTTTGATCACTCGATAAAAAAATTAAAAAAACACATTTCAGTGCTAGATCACCTCTTATTTAACAAATGAACAAAATGAATGCTCTGCTATAGTTAACTGGAGATGTTTTATTTATTTGTATTGGTACATTCGTGTCGCGAGATGTTTCCTCAACTACATCAGACGTTCATAATAACAGAAAAAAACTGGCCATAGTTTTGTCCTTTTGTCCTTTGTGCCAGTAGCCAGTTTTGGTGTAACAAATTTTACATTTTGCTGCCAATTATTAAATGTAGTCAGTGTATTATGAGGCTACAATTTCCAAGTATGCCTAAGTGTAACTTGATCCCATCCCATTAAGCGGATCTAGTGTGTGTTGGTCTGCCTGACCCCTCTTTGTTTGGAATAATTTTGTTACTCTGCCTTGTTTGGGGAAGATGACCTACAGTAGCCTTGAGTTATCTTATTTTCTAAATACAATTAAATAAACACTTGGTGGTTCTTCAAGATCTTGTCTGTAGCCTGTATATTTCTACTGTCAATACAGTTTCCCTCAATACAGTTAATTCATAGTTAGTTTCATTTCTACAAATGGTGCAAACTCTGCTAGATTAGATAAAAGATTCCCATTCCCGGCAGTGATCTGCAATCGGCAGATCATGATTTTGGTGATCGTAATCGGTGATCGGCCCCAAAAATGCTGATCGGAGTATCTCTAGTATATATTTAATTCATATCATAAACATGCAACTAGTCGACTAATGGCTCAAATGAACCACTACAAGTCGGGAACAGCCCAACTTTATAGTTATAGTTTTTGGAGTGAACGGGCCTAATCTGATGAATAATAACTTCTCTCTGTTGTGTTCATCCTCCCAGGCGTTCTTCAAGCAGAATAATGTTCCTCAGGAGAGCCGCTTTAACCTGAAGAAGAACGTGGAGGAGGAGTACCGCAAGTGGAAGTCCATGACCAACGAGAACGACATCATCACGCACTTCTCCATGCAGGGCTCTCCGCCGCTGTTCCTGTGTCTGCTGTGGAAGATGCTTCTGGAGACCGACCACATCAACCAGATCGGCTTCAGGTGCGAGACACGCGCTCTGGCGTTCAGCACACGCTCTCCTCCGAGAGAGGATATCATTCGCACTCTACAAGGCCATGTTTATTAGAGAGCTAGATTAGGGAACAAGCACGGGTGTGTGTTCCTGAACGCTGTGATGGTGTCAGCCGTTCGGGTGGAGGTGTGCAGCTCGTTCCCCCAGAGAGGAACAAAGAGGGTGATGGTTCTGGAAAGTAGGCGCGTTTCCATTACAGATGTGCAAAACTTTTGCGAATTATTTAGTTTTTTCTCCTCTGAATGTCGATAAAAACGAGGGCGAAATGACAGTGTCTCCATTAACCGACGTTATGCCACTAAAACGTCATATTTTCCTCTCGCGATCAGTCATTCCAAAAATCATGGCGACGGATGTTGCTAGGTTTACGTATATCTCAGCCTCCGCACTAGCCATTATTCTTCATGGAAGGAGACGTATACGTGTTTTCCAAGATTAATGACAAGGAAAGACCTTTATACTTGTGAGAGGCTCATGTTTTTCCCTCATAACTGCTTCAAGCTCTTGATCAATTGTGGCATTTCTTTGTTGTTTAGAATCCAATATACATTTTAAAAAATGAAATTATAATAATAATCATTTTTATTTGTAATGCACTTTACATGTGAAAAACATATCTCAAAGTGCTACAAGTGCATAGGTAAAAACACAAAAAATAAAATAAAAACAGTCAACGACAGCAAGAGCAAAATATATATTAAGAGAATGCAGTTAAAAATAAGTAGGTCTTTCATTTATTTTTAAAAACCTCTATAATTGCATGATTTAAACTCACAAACTCGCAATTCTGATTTTAAATGCAAACTCGCAATTGTGAGATAAAATGTCCCAATTATTATTTAAATTGTTTTATTCTGTGGAAGAAACCAGCTTCCATACTATTGACTACTAGTGATGGGAGAAAAAAAAGACTCTTTCTTTAATGATTCTGAATTGATCGTTTAGAATTGTAGAATCGGTTCTAGATGTACCTTTTAATCGCAGTTGCGTGAAGGCTCTAATGACTGACATCTGTTTGCTTCCTGCTAATCACACACACACACACACACACACACACTCAACATATTTAAGTTTCGAAAACTCAAGCGAATTACTAATCTACAGTCAGATCAGTATTTATCGGGCACAAAACCATGTGCATTTCAGTTAGTGTGGAGCATTAAACCTGATCTACAATAAACATAACTTATACAACTAATTCTATTCAGTGTGACTTTAGTGTGTCTCACTGGACCTTTGTCTGGTGTTTTTGTTCACGTATCATCAGACGGTGGTCTCAGATCAGCCTTTACAAGCACAATAAGTGTCCTTTGTCCACAGCGTCTATCTGTCTCTCTTTGAATGGTTGTTGTTGTTGTTAGTTTGTTGTGCATCATTTGAAGTGTGTGTGTGTGTGTGTGGTGCAGCTGCTCTCGGCCGTATAAAGGCTGCTTGTGCTGGGCTGAATGCAGCGGTCCAGTGTGATCCACTTTAATCTCCAGTCACGAGCTCTTCCTCATTACAGCAGCAGAGACACAGATGTGTAGAAGAGCTTTCTGACATCTCTGCCTCTCTCAGAGCAATCAAAGCCTGCACGACGACACACAATATTATATCACTGGACATCCATGTGAACACTGTCAGTGGCAGTAAACACAGTCTCAGCATTCAAACGCTAGTTCAGAAAAAACGCTTATGTAATGGCTCATTCGTATTCTCTGCCTCTTCTGCTGTACTGCCGGTTTGTTCTCTCCCTTGAACCAATGTTTTCCTTGTGCTGTGTTGAAAATCCTTTACATAATTTGGTGTTCCAGGTCAAAAAATGACTGGCCTTTTAAATCTCTGGCTATGCTATATTATCACAAAATATTGGATCTTTTTGACAACTTGTTTTCTTCAATAGCACAGGTTTTTGATTGGAACTGATCAATCGTAGTCCATTGATCACTCAAGCTTATTCACCTATAAAAAAAACTCATATGCTTTAATCAATAAGGCCTACGATCAATCAGCCTGAAACCCGGGGCCAGTTGAATAAACCTAGTGTCTTCAAATCTAGTTTGACCAACTAGCAGTTAACCAAGGGTTAATAAGTCTTACTTTTCCAAAAGACCCTTTAACTTAAGTGTCTGTTAATACTTTTATGTGTTATAATATAATATGATTGATTGGTTATTATTAAGTAGTCGATTTTTTTATTTTGCAGTGAAATATTATGTATCACTGCAAAATTAAGATATTTCTTTTTTAATTTAATGAAATAACATTTTTAATAGTAGCATTTTAGGTAAGGTTTTCCTTCTGTTTTGTCTCCAGCTGATCACATGCCTGCTAAATGGACAAATAAGAATCTCATTGAAGTCATTGCCGTGTTCACAGTGTTGCTTGATTTCATTTCCCATCAAAAGCATTGTGATTATTGAATGTGTCAGCAATGAGTTTTTCTGTTCAGCTCAGTTAGAGTAAATGTTCTGGTTGTGAATGTTTCAGTGTGTACATCTAACTCTCCATCTGTTGTTGTGTTTGCACTAGAGTCGGTGTGTGTTAGTTAGGTTCAGTCGTGTGTATTCCTGTGGGTCGTGTGTGTTGCCCGACTCCTGCGGTCTGATGTTCCTCTCGCTCTGGCCTCATGAGGGAGATGCTGCTCTTGACGGTGGTTTGCTGAGGTTTCTCAGAGCCACGTCTGCAGAAGCCTGTGTTTATACGGGAATCCTCACTCTGTGAAACACACTCTTTTTGTTTCCTGTCAAAGCTCTTTAATACAAACGTAAACTAGATTTCTCTAGCAGTGTGTGCAGTCTCAACAAGCGCTGCTTAAACCGCTGTCTGTCTCACACAGGTTTGGTCACATGGTCGCTGGCATATGATATAATAGTTCGATAAATCATGTTGTTGTTGTTTTTTAATGGAAGAGTTTGTTGCACTATTAGACAAAATATAACAAAAGAAAACATTTAAACCATCATATTATAAGATACATTGTGTCAAATTTGATATATCAGGCTTTTATGTGTCATTTAGTCGTCAGCTTTATTTCTATAGCGTTTTTTACAATACAGATTGGTTTAAAGCAGCTTTACAGAGATAACAGGAACAAAGTTTGTTTCCAGAAGAAAATAGTGTCATAGTCCAGCTTAAGTAAGTTCAGTGATGGTTCATTTTTGTTGTAAAAAAGTTATTCATTTAGATCATTTATATATATAGCCGCTCTGGAGAAAACTGTGATGTCATTGTCCAGCTCAGTTCAGTTATAATCATATCATGGTGTCAATGCAGATCAATAATAATTTTGAATATTAAATTAAATGTAGTTTAGATTTTGTGTGTGTGTATCAATCAAATGAATGAGATCATTATAACAGTTTAGCAGATACTTACATGAAATGCATATAAATATCAATATGTGCCAATAATGTCTGAGTAAGATGATATTTAAATGCTCAGTTTTATGATCAAAGCTGTGTCGTTTTAAAACATATAATGCAATGCAATACAATAATGATTGACTGATGAACAAATAAACCTTCCTCAAAAGCCGGATCATATTTTTCTAATAAATAATGTCTGGATGATGGAGTAAACCTCAGTCGCTTCAGTCCAGGTGAAATATTACTAACAATATGAAAGTTCTTCTTGTGTTTCCTTGATAAATCAGGTCAGATCTGACACAGAAAGACTCGTGAAGCTCGAGCTGAAGGAGGACGTTTGTACGGTTACACTGAAACACTTTTACTGGAGAAAGCGATAACAATCCCTGTGATGTGGTTTTCAGACTCTTCCTCTTTCATTCCGTCTGTCTCAGATAGATCTTTGCTTTGATTTTTACTTGACCGAATCATTTTTGTGCAGCACACCAACAAATCTGACTGCGAGGACGCCAAACAGGAAATTAAGTCATATTCGTTAAGGCAAACGTTTACGTATTGAAGTGCCAAACAAACCAAACTCTGTCATCAGATGGACTCTAGGAACGTGTTAATGGTTTTCGGTCTCCCTCTCCTCAGGGTGCTGGAGCGCATCGGGGCGCGGGCGCTGGTGGCCCACGTCAGGACCTTTGCAGACTTCCTGGTGTACGAGTTCTCCACGTCAGCGGGGGGGCAGCAGCTGAACAAGTGTATCGAGATTCTCAACGACATGGTGTGGAAGTACAACATCGTGACCCTGGACAGACTCATCCTCTGCCTGGTGAGCCCTGGCCCTCCGCATCACTGAGAATATTGGCTGTCAAATAACTCTAAACAACACGGCAATAATCGGGTCAATGAATTCATAGAGACAGTCAGATTTAGTTATTCCAGTGAAGCTTAAGATGATCTGAAATCATGCAGGAGAACATGATCCTCAGCTTTAGTTCATGCTGGTGTCCTTAAACCAAACACTGAGACACTGCAACTCCAGTGAGTATTCATGCAGACCAACTGTTAAATCATTGAAAGATGGTTGAAAGACCTAATCATTGGAAATGTATTTAACCATCTGCATTTAAATCAGAGACTGTATTCAGATCTTTTCTGATGTCGGTTTGTAAGACTGCCAAAGTGCTTTAATTGCATGTAATCATTGTAAAAAATGAGTATGTTTATATCTCCAGTGAATCCGCTGCACTTCAGTGGCTACGTTTACATGCATCCAAATAATCCGTTAGTAATCGGACTGAAAAAACTTCGTGTAAACAATTGAATCGATCCGATTGAGCTCGATCCAAATGAAATTTCGATCCGATTGAAAGGTTCTAAGATTATTCCTTTCCTAATCCGATCGAGAGAACGTGTAAAACACTTGATTGTGTTGAAAACCGAAACTGAAAGCACTGCACGACGCAGAAATACCGGAATGGCGTACGAGTCATTATACGAGCAGTTCTTCTGTTGAATAGTGTCATATAAATGAGTGTCTGTTATTCTAAACTCCTCCTTTCTCTGTGTGTGTGAAGAGGAGCAGGACAACGGCCCACCAGTCCTCGCTTCAGACTCATCCACACACGACTGGTTTCGGACATTTGTACTGTGTGATCAATATAAGCAGCGGCACAACGGTTCATATACTCATGTCTCCAAATTATGACCAGAAGCGGATATTAAGTCTGTTTAAAACAAATAAAAGATCAATGTAGGCGAATAGTTATAATGTGCAAACAGCGGGAAACTCTGTATATTCGTGCAGTGTTCGCATGTCAAAAAATCAATTCACTGAACACGGCCCGTTTCTCAGTCCTGATCGAGCGGTGCCTTCACTGACACTGAGCGGCCCGTCTGAAGACTGCACACACACCCTGCTCCTTTACTGCGGGGAAATCACACCTGCTTTATGTAAGCAATAAGGTACGAGAGGCTGTGCTGTATCGTGAATAAGTGCTTTATTATCCACGATACAGCACTAGCCTCGAGCACCTTACTGCTTTTATAAAATGGTTATCACACAATACAAATATTAAAGCCAAAAAAAACGCGAATCACCAAAAAAAATCACTAAAAGCCTTCCTCCCGCTGGAAAAAAATAGTCCCTGACCGTGAACGGCAACAGAGTTACATACATTATTTCACCCTTAGATGGCGGCAAAGGCTGTCTTCACGAGTGAGTCTGTCAGCAGAGAAGACATTTATATTGAAACGACTGAAACTTGTGATCACGGAGAAGCAAGACACTACTGACAAATGACTAGCGTGTCAGGACACGGGAAAAAAACGTGATGATGATGGATGACCTGAAGGATGATGCTATATCTACTGTAAATGCAGTTACAGTACACTCACTTACTCGATCTCTCACAATACTCTATCAGCTTCAATGAACAATATCAATGAGAACAAACATATGTTTACGTTGCTAAGAGTGGTTGCTAGGGGTGTTGTGTAGTGATACATAGAACCGTTGGGTGAAAAAAGAGACGCATTCTTGAGATTCTTGGTAACGTCCCCGGCTGCTGTAATCTACTGGGTAAAGACTGAAATATACAACACAACAATGATAACGATAACGATAACAATAGAGATATAAGCAGTCTATTGACCAATCAGAATCAAGGACTGGAACTAACCGTTTGTTTTATAAGAAAACACACACACTTGAAAGCATTTCCTGAGAGCTCTACTGTCACAACATGCTACACTAAACAAACATTTCTAAGCACTCGCCGTGGCACTGAACGTTGTGTGTGTTCATGCAGGCGATGAGGAGTCACGAGGGGAACGAGGCTCAGGTCTGCTACTTCATCATACAACTGCTCCTCCTCAAACCCAACGACTTCCGCAACCGCGTGAGTGACTTTGTGAAGGAGAACGCTCCAGAACACTGGCTGCAGAGCGACTGGCACACCAAACACATGACCTACCACAAGGTACCGCAACACAACCTGCTACACGCTAACACCACACACCAAACACATGACCTACCACAAGGTACCGCAACACAACCTGCTACACGCTAACACCACACACCAAACACATGACCTACCACAAGGTACCGCAACACAACCTGCTACACGCTAACACCACACACCAAACACATGACCTACCACAAGGTACCGCAACACAACCTGCTACACGCTAACACCACACACCAAACACATGACCTACCACAAGGTACCGCAACACAACCTGCTACACGCTAACAACACACACCGAACACATGACCTACCACAAGGTACCGCAACACAACCTGCTACACGCTAACAACACACACCAAACACATGACCTACCACAAGGTACCGCAAAACAACCTGCTACACGCTAACACCACACACCAAACACATGACCTACCACAAGGTACCGCAACACAACCTGCTACACGCTAACACCACACACCAAACACATGACCTACCACAAGGTACCGCAACACAACCTGCTACACGCTAACACCACACACCAAACACATGACCTACCACAAGGTACCGCAACACAACCTGCTACACGCTAACACCACACACCGAACACATGACCTACCACAAGGTACCGCAACACAACCTGCTACACGCTAACAACACACACCGAACACATGACCTACCACAAGGTACCGCAACACAACCTGCTACACGCTAACACCACACACCAAACACATGACCTACCACAAGGTACCGCAACACAACCTGCTACACGCTAACAACACACACCAAACACATGACCTACCACAAGGTACCGCAACACAACCTGCTACACGCTAACACCACACACCAAACACATGACCTACCACAAGGTACCGCAACACAACCTGCTACACGCTAACAACACACACCGAACACATGACCTACCACAAGGTACCGCAACACAACCTGCTACACGCTAACAACACACACCGAACACATGACCTACCACAAGGTACCGCAACACAACCTGCTACACGCTAACACCACACACCAAACACATGACCTACCACAAGGTACCGCAACACAACCTGCTACACGCTAACACCACACACCAAACACATGACCTACCACAAGGTACCGCAACACAACCTGCTACACGCTAACACCACACACCAAACACATGACCTACCACAAGGTACCGCAACACAACCTGCTACACGCTAACACCACACACCAAACACATGACCTACCACAAGGTACCGCAACACAACCTGCTACACGCTAACACCACACACCGAAAACATGACCTACCACAAGGTACCGCAACACAACCTGCTACACGCTAACACCACACACCAAACACATGACCTACCACAAGGTACCGCAACACAACCTGCTACACGCTAACACCAAACACATGACCTACCACAAGGTACCACAACACAACCTGCTACACGCTAACACCACACACCGAACACATGACCTACCACAAGGTACCGCAACACAACCTGCTACACGCTAACACCACACACCGAACACATGACCTACCACAAGGTACCGCAACACAACCTGCTACACGCTAACAACACACACCGAACACATGACCTACCACAAGGTACCGCAACACAACCTGCTACACGCTAACAACACACACCGAACACATGACCTACCACAAGGTACCGCAACACACAACCTGCTACACGCTAACAACACACACCGAACACATGACCTACCACAAGGTACCACAACACAACCTGCTACACGCTAACAACACACACCGAACACATGACCTACCACAAGGTACCACAACACAACCTGCTACACGCTAACACCACACACCAAACACATGACCTACCACAAGGTACCGCAACACAACCTGCTACACGCTAACACCACACACCGAACACATGACCTACCACAAGGTACCGCAACACAACCTGCTACACGCTAACACCACACACCAAACACATGACCTACCACAAGGTACCGCAACACAACCTGCTACACGCTAACAACACACACCGAACACATGACCTACCACAAGGTACCACAACACAACCTGCTACACGCTAACAACACACACCAAACACATGACCTGCTACACACTAACAACACGCACTGTAAACACAACCTGCTACATGTTAACAACACACCGAAAACAGCCTGCTACACTCTAACAATATCCACCCTGCTACATGTTACATGCTAACACACAGAACACGTAACCTGCTACACGTTAACACAACAAACACACAACCTGCAACTTAACAACACACGTTAACAAAACTCAACGAACACAGCTTGCTACACATTTACAATATTCACCAAACACACAACCTGTTACACACTGACAACACACAGAACAGTCAAGAAACTGTCAAGAAATGCACAAAAACTGCTAAATTGTCTAATTATCGTTATCAACAAAATCCCATAAAATGTCAAGATATATTTGTTGTCAATATCGCACAGCCCTAGTGGTTAGTGTTTGTTTCAGCATTAGATTACACAAATTGGATAATGGCAGCAGCAGCGTTTATAAAAGCTAGCAAATTATTGGAAAAATGTGTGAAGAGCCTGTGCTCAGATTATTCTTCCATCCAGTACTGATTATTTAGCAGACATAACAAAACAATCTGGAATATACAGTTGTGTTTAGCACATTTACCTGCTAAGCGTCGCTAACAAAACTCTACAAAACTGAATATCTTTCAAAGATTTGATGGCATGAAGCTCACAAACGTCTAATCCAGGGAAGTTTCTTCCTCATTCATCATATCTGCCAACAAGCAACTTCAATCATTTACATTCAGTTTGTATGAATCTGACTGTACTGTGGTTGAGTCACTGTCTTTAATGTCCTTCATGCTCAAACGGCCGCTTGCTTATTCAACCTGTGTAAATAAACATTTGTTTTAATGTGACCTGCCGAGTTAAATAATGAAACGCCCAGCGAACGCTGGCTGCCCCAGACGTGTGTCTCTCACTCATTATGGATTTCTGTATAATTCTGTTGTTGACCTTTAGGGATGAAACAGAAAACCATCTTAGTTCAGGATATTAAGCAAAAAATCTTTATTTCTCTGTGGCATTTTAAGTAGAGCTTGACCTCAGATTGCCGTGACATTTGGTCTTGTGTGTATCTGTGCTGAATGGCAAACAAAACACAGTTTGACCCGAGCTGAACCCCACCATAAGACTAAAGCCAGCATGATGTGACCATGTGAGCTTAGAAAGAGACACATTCTTGAGATTCTTGGTAACGTCCCCGGCTGCTGTTTTAACATACGGTAAAGCTGTTATCTACTGGGGCCCAGTCCCAAATGGCACACTCCGGACTTGTGGACTTCCTCAGAGTCCACACTTCGGTGACGTCATGTAGTGCAGACCTATAGGGCCCTTAGCGCGAGTCCGCGAGGGCGCATTTTTGGGACAGACTCGATCGTCACGTCGGAAACAGGAAGAAGGTCTGGTTGTTGTTGTTTTTACAATGAGTTTAAGAAAAATTTATAGGTTTCAATATTCATTCTACGTTTATATGACTCAGTAAAGCCATGACATTCGGTTCTATTTATGTAATGAATCATAATGCGATCGTATTATTCAACGTGCTATTATTATGTTTGAGATATCAACCACTGGTTGATAATGTTTGTATAAACTGTAAGTAACAACTGGTAAAATGTACGCCTATGTCATAAAAATCACAATAACACTTAAAAATTCTCTTCTCAGCCATGTTTACGGTCCCATCCGTTTTCTGATTGGTTAAAGTGCGTGGAGCCTGCATCTATGCGGGCTTCGCGGAGGACCGCTTCAAGGGTACAAAGGGGGCGCTGCTGAGCACACTTCAGAGCGGTAAAATGCTCAATGGGACGGCCTACGGACTCGTAGACCCGGCGAGCACGCGCAATTTAAGTCCATGAGACCGAAAGTCCGCATGAAGTGCGCGATTTGGGACTGGGCCTGAGTAAAGACTGAAATATACAACACAACAATGATAACTATAACGATAACAATAGAGATATAGTTCTAAAATCCTGTAAATAACAGTGTCCCACAGCACAACTATAACAATAAAGGCACAGAGAAATAATATTGTTGGAATCACTTTCAGAACGATTTTTCCAGCTGATGAACAATAAAAAACATTGACTGCCAATCAGAATCCATCCTGCTTTAACGAGCTCCAGCATTTAAAGTGGCAGATGCACGCGTTTATAATAAACAGGATGATATCATCTGCTGCTGTGGAAGATAATAGTTATCTTTATAACTATTGTTCTTGGGGGGAACGGCCCTTAAGCCTTAAAGTGATAGTTCACCCAAAAATGATCATTCTGTCTTTATTTACCCTTATGTCGTTCAAACATGTATGGCTTTCATTCATCTTAAAAAAACGAAATTATATTTTTACTGAAACCTGAGTGACTCCATTCAATGTCAACACTTGAATGACATGAATGGAGCGGTTTAATCCAAGTCTTCAGAAGAAACACGATCGCTTTATATGATGAACAGGTTTTATTTAGGCTTTTATTCACATATAACCATCGATCAACATGAATACATGTAGAGCACATTATGGTAAACAGGGGAGCTCAAATGTGCTCGTCTGACAAACTCATAGGCAGTGTTGTGCATGAACGCGTTCAATGAACGACGTTCACTGAACGCGTTCATATTTTCGCCGAACGCTGAACTGAACGAATCACTTTTCATACAATGAACGTGAACGAGAGCGGCGCTCACTCTGGCAGGAATGAGCAGCATGCGCAGTTCACGTTCACGCTCATTTGAAAAGTCAGGTTTTACCAGCAGGGCTTAATTTGAGCCGGAACACGCCGGAACATGTTCCGTCACCTCCGACATTGGATCCGGAACCTTTTTTATTGGATCCGGCACCTCCTGTGTCACTAAAATTAATTGCCTAAATAAAATAAAAAATACTGTTTGTGTAGTGTTCAATGTTTGTGACGCATGACTTGCGCGCTTGTTGTACGAGTTGAGATTGCTGTTAGCCTCGATCGTTTCACTCAGGGGAAAAACGTCAAAAAGACAGGAAAGTTTGCTTAACTTTTTCAAATACGCTGGACAGTCAGATCCCAAACAAGCAAAAATCGTTTCCGCTGATCAAAAAGGAGACCACGGTGGACACAGTAGCCTAGTAGCCTATCGATATCTCGTTATTTCGACATAATAAGGGGACATTCTAATCTGCATTAAGCCACATTAAGCGTTCTTATAGCCTAATGGTTTTCTATGGGAGGAAAATGCTTAACCGTTTATATATTATGGGCTCCTCTGATTTTTTGTAGGCCTACATAGCATAGCCTATTTGTTAGGATTTTAGTATCATAATGATTAGGCTAATAAATGCACGCATAATTATCCGTGAACTTGATTTGAACAAATGCCTTTCAACTTGTGTGTGCAAAATTCAGAATTAAATTAATGTGCAGAAATTTGTACAAATAGAGAGTAGGCTATGTAGGCCTACTATACTGTTGTAGCCATTAAAAAAGCGCGTTTCATATTTGTTAAAATATTATAATGTTATTATTTTTTTTTCATTTATGTTAATTTATGAAAAGTGAACAGCTCGACCGAGTAAGATAGGATGCGCAATATGAGACATGGAGCGGGTCAGACATGATTTTGACCGTTGAAGTTGAAGTTGTTATAGAAAGCCTTTCTTTAAAGTGAATTTCGTTTTGTATAAATTGTATCTTAATTTTAATAAATTTTTCATCAACCAATTGCCTGTATTTAATGAATAGGCCGACGAAACAAATATAACGGAGGCGCCCGCGCTCTCACTTGCATTGCACGTGAACTAGAGCACATCCTAACTTAACGAAACTCAGTGTATGCCTCACACAGACATGACAAATACATCAAATACACAAAGCTTGAAATGTCTTTAAAAGAAATAATTAAAAACGAAAAAAGAAAAAGGCTACTCTCTGATTATGTAATCCATTATTAGGCTTATTCATGTGCATATATTTTTGATTAGTTTTGGAGTGGCAGTGATTTGCAGCTGGTAATGGATGGGAAAGAGGTTCTATTAAGTAAGATAGTGGCCTATCTTAAAAAGAATTTAACAAATGAACGTGAACTAGTTCATTTTTTAAAAAAATGAACTATGAACATGAACTAGTTCATTATCATCTGTGTGAACTGAACTTTGAGCTAGTTCTTTTTAAGTATGAACTGGCACAACACTGCTCATAGGTCATGTCACATCACAATTGATTAAACCTCATTGATTAGACATGGATTAAATATCTGTATTCATATCGATTACATTTACAATGTCTGAACGTCTTGAAGGTCAAAGTTGTTGTAGAGTGCCGTTTCATGGAGGGACAAAAATCTCTCGGTTTTCATTAAAAATATCTTCATCTGTGTTGCAAAGATGATCGAAAGTCTTAGTTTTTGAAAAGCCGTGTGTACATGATGACAGAATTTTCAATTCTTTATGAACTAACACTTTAATACACATGTAAGCCATAATAACCTATGAAATGCTACCATAATGCTCAACCGAAGTCAATGTTTTTTTATGATTGGTCCAGCTAATGTCTAGTCACCGTAATTTCTAAAGCACAGATTGTTTTCAAATAAGTTGCACGGTAATAATCAGGAATCAATGATGCATCATCAAATATGAGACAAATTCAGCTATAAAGCAGCTCTAAAAAGACAATAGTGTCATTATTCAGTTCAGTGTAACTGTGTAAAGTTCATCAACTATGAGTTCAGTGCATCCATAAGCAGTTCTACATAAGACAATAGTTATATTCACTGAGTCAGTTTACTGTTGATTCAACTCAGTTCAATAACTGTGATGTGGCAAAGTTCATCAATTATGAAACACAGTCGACTCCGCTATAAAGAAGCTCTGCAGAAAACAGTGATGTGATCATCCAGCCTAATTCAGTTCAAGTTTGGTTCTCATCCAGTAGTGTCAGTGCAGCCAAACCCCCCCCCACTGAGCGGCTGTATTGCAGCGGCCTCTGAGTCTGGGTTGGGAGGCGTTATGATGGTTGTGTTGGTGATGAGCTCCCCCGCTGTGGTCCCTGCAGAAGTATCCCGAGAAGCTGTACTTCGAAGGCCTGGCGGAGCAGGTCAACCCTCCCATTCAGCTGCAGTCCCAGTACCTGCCCATCTACTTCGGGAACGTGTGCCTGCGCTTCCTTCCCGTGTTCGATATCGTCATCCATCGCTTCCTGGAGCTGCTGCCCGTGTCCAAGTCTCTGGAGACGCTGCTCGATCACCTGGGCGGGCTCTACAAGTTTCACGGTGAGAGGCACGAAGGCTAGTGGATCTCACGCAGGGAATTAAAAGAGTTTCAATTATTATTTAGGAGGACCTATTCTGCTTTTTCCTATGTTTCTATAGTGAAAAAAAGAGAGTTCTTCTCTATATCAATGACAGTGTTTCTGAACTCCCTGAAACATTGTAGTCTCGAGTTTCTTCCGGGAACGAACACGTCACAATATTCCTCATTATAATAATTAATACGCATAATAAAGGGGCGGGGCCTGATTGAGTTAGTTAGTAGTGTGTTAAACTGGCGGTTATGGAAAGGGGCGGGACATTTCCCAAACACACTCAAAGCTCTTGACCAATCACAACACACTGATCCAGCCGACCAATCAGCACAGTGTGCTTTTCAGGAGGAGGGGCTTCACAGAGACAGGAAGTAAATAGTGTTACTGACAGACTGGGAAGAGAGGAGCCGCAACAATGGAGAATATGAGGAAATAATCAACATTCAAGCAGGAAAACCTGTTCTAGTAGAGATGCCTTCAAATATCTTAAATGTAACTCGACACCCTTGCCTCATTTAGTTAAACGTGTACTATGAATATGCAGATGAGCCCCGCCTCCACTCACTCACTCAGAGATCCACTGGTTGACGATCACACGTTGATCTGATTGGTTACAAGGTCGTTTGTGACGTCAGAAACACCGTGTCTTTGGTTCACTGCAGTTTTAAGGAGAAAATACTCAGCAATGCTGTCGACTTGTGAACTTACACATGGTTTGTCTTAAAGCATATTAAAAACACCACATAGACATATAAACAACATTTAAAAGCTGGATTTTCACCACAGGGGGACTTTAAGATATCAAACTCTAAATTAAAATTGTAAATAACACATAATCAAGATGTAAACTGCAATCATATCCTCCCCCACACACAATAAGTTAAATAGTATTTGAATAACATTAATTATTATTAATTATTAAATAAACTGAAGAACACAGTTTTTGAATTGTGATTTATTAATTTCATTAATTAATGATTGCTTTTTTTTGCCTTTACTCTTTTACCATAAAACCTTTGACATGCAGATCGTCCGGTGACGTACCTGTACAACACGCTGCATTATTACGAGAGACACCTACGAGATCGCACCAACCTGAAGAGGAAGCTGGTCCACGCCATCATGAGCTCGCTCAAGGACAACCGCACCCCCGGCTGGTGTCTCAGCGAGACCTACCTGAAGTGTGGGATGAACCCCCGCGAGGACAACATCTGGATCCCTGACGACACCTACTACTGCAAACTCATCGGCCGGCTGGTGGATAATATCCTTTCCTGATAATATCACAGTCAGCGGCATCTCAATAATGCATTTAAGAGATACAGATATTTTCCCCGTATTTTCAATCTGAGATGTGTATGACCCATGTGAATTGTGTCAATCTGAGAAAAAAAATATTTAGTTAGGGAGTTGTGACTGCATGAATGGCCAAAAGTGTGTTTTCAAATCCATGCATTTATTTGATATGCATGGATTGCTGTGTTTGGGGAAGCTTTAGCATCTCAGGGTCAGGGTCCAACATTTACACTCGTCAGCCACTGAATCACAGTCTAAATCAGCGTTCGAGAGTATATGAAGCCGCGTAACTCACCAGTTGGCTGGTAACTTTATATATTTTAACAATGTATGGTTGTGAGAACATGATTCGGACTAGTGTGATTATCTCATATTAATATACATATACATAATTAAATGACTCTATATAGTAATTTATATAAAGCATGTCATGATATTCAGAAACGCAACATGTTTGGAAACACGACACATACCAGCCATCTTCCCAAATTTGTCATGAGCATCGCTTATAAATCTGTTCCCAAAAATGCAGCTTAATGGTCTCTTTTTGGTTTTCTGCCAAAATAAATGTGACCCGTGCAGGCAAAATGAGTCGCAATGAGCACATTTTCCAAAAATCATGTATGATTTGGACAAAAAAATTACTGAGCTGCACCTGTTTAAAGTTGATAGAGTCAGCAAAGTCAATTTGGAGAAAAAAATTGTTTCTGAAGGTTCCAAAATGAAATCACCAAGCAAACCATCCCTGATAATAACACCAAATGTAGCACTCACCAAGTCAAAACCAAATATCTATAGGAAAAATATATATTCAACTTTCTTTCCCATGATACCACAATTGTTTGATTAACATTAATGAAACAGAGAGCCTACATATTCAGACCTACTGTAACGCACTGATCTAATATAATGTTACACATCAGATGATTTTCCCCAACAGTTAACTAAATGTTTTTTTAATAACTTTAAGATAATTTTTGGGTAAAAACTCGCCAAGACAGATTTTTTTAAATACTGTAATTGTGTGTTTGTGTGTATATCGGGATCGTCTTTGTGCGCACGCATCGGATCTGTCAGTCAGCGCGAGTAAGATCGTTTTTCATGGACCAAGGAAAGGTGGTACTCTCAGAAAACATACAAATAAAGATACTTTTAGATGTGAATTTGAATTTATTTCAGGATAGCCCCCTGAAATGTAACATCTCATTTTCAAGGGGGTCCTGCATCTATATCTATATGTACAGACACAAAGATTAACCACACAGTACATATATAGGCAAGACACAGACACACACATATATACAAAACAATAACTCGCTCACCTGCCCTTGACCCCACAGTTAACATAGCACACTTAATAAAGTATATTAACCAAAAATCAGCCAAATACATTAAACAACTAATGCGTCATTTATCAGTATGCCTTATACAAAATGTAACATGCAGGATAACGTCGCATCTCATACAGAAATGTCAAAGAAAATCCAGAAAAAGAAAATGTATACTACTAGGCCTATATGTTTTCTGCATAGATCATTATATGTAATACCATTGTTTTCCCTATGTGTAATCGCTATTTGAAGCATTGGGATCACTAGACGAGGGCTTAATGAACTCAAAATCGACCAAAATCAAAAAAAATTATGTAGCTCGAAATTATCATGTGCCCATTCCCACTCATTTAGCCAGCACAGGTCACAAATCTTCTATGGTTTATCTCTTAAATGTTGGCTTTAAGCTGATACACATGCTCCCGCCTGCCTCTGACTAGCAACGGCTGTGATGCAAACTAACGGCTACTGGCGATTTATGTAAAAAGGTCAGAGATATTCATCCCACACCAACTTGTGTCTCAATAAGAAATGTGTCAACAGAGGAAAGAAACCCAGTCAAGCGTGTGCTCTTTAGGGTGTGTAGTGTATGAGTTAGACTTGGAGAAGTGTTTATGGTCCCAGTGAGTCTCCTTAACCGAGGGCACCCATGGCAGGGAAGTCCCCGGGGCCGTTCCCCAACTGCGACTGGCGCTTCAACGAGTTCCCCAACCCGGCGGCGCACGCACTGCACGTCACCTGTGTGGAGCTCATGGCTCTGGCTGTGCCCGGCAAAGACGTGGGCAACGCCCTGCTCAATGTGGTGCTCAAGAGGTCAGAGGTCATGACACATGTTCGTTCATACAGAGCTGTGTTGAAGTATGGGTTTGATGTGTGATAAATGTGTTTTGCAGCCAGCCGCTGGTCCCCCGTGAGAACGTCACGGCCTGGATGAACGCGATTGGACTGGTCATCACTGCTCTGCCTGTACGCACACGGTCTTTGTTTATGTTCCTCTCTTTCTCTCATACAGCAGCTAGTGAGCAGTAACTCCTGCCGAATGATGATGTAGACTCGCCATTGGGCCGCTTGGGTTAGGTGCAGCGTTTGGGACCATAACTGTCCGTGGCAGTGCTACTTAAGTATAATTTAGATACTATTACAGTGTTTTCCATACATTGCGAACATTACTTATTTCCATACATTACTTCTGATCCATTATAAAAGTACTCTCTATGTAATATTAATAATATGTGTAGTAGGAATGAAATTTGGATATACTACATCTGATCCACCATGTTGTTATTGTCACGTGACCTATCAGCGCCAGTTGCGTCGCTTTACTTCCATTTACAACTCCTCTCCCGTGTTTAAAGGGTCCATCGAATGCACACTTCAAAACATTGGTGGTAGTTGTAGGTCTATTGTTACTAGGTTACTTATTGTTACAATGTTTTTACTACTGTCAAATACTGCGTATTTAGACAAACTACTCTTTTGCCGTAAAGTTTTTCGCATACTATATAGTAGAGAATATTCGATTCCAGACGCAGCGATTGTCTTGGTTACTGGTTATGTTGTTCATCTGTGTGTAGTGAAATTAGAGGATCAGAGGAGGAGGCGGGAACCGGCGAGCGATCAAACACTTTTATAAATAAACAAACACGGAAATTAAAGCGGCAGCCCCTCATGGATGACTGCCGCACACACATAAACAAGACATAACATAAATAGTCCAGGCCTGGTCCTCTCTCGTCCTTCACTGTCAACGCTCCTCCTTTTATGCTTCTGAAGCTCCTCCGTGAGAAACTCGAGACCTTTCGAAGCTCATTATCTCTCACGCCACTGGCCTCGTCCCGCTTGCCACACTGTTTCTTGAGTTTCCCTTGGTTTAGTTCTCTTGGTTATTTTATTAAATAAATTAACCTTAGAAGCTACATTTAGGTCCACATCTCCTCTTCCTTACCTGGCCTTGCCGTGAGGCATATTTCTACGACTCGATATCTCTGTTCAAGTTAACGTGATGTTCTGTTTCCTGCTCAGGAGCCGTACTGGATCGTCCTCCACGACCGCATCGTGAGTGTGATCAGCAGTCCGGTTCTGAGCTCTGAGTCGGACTGGGTCGGGTACCCCTTCCAGCTGCTGGACTTCACCGCGTGCCACCAGGCGTACTCCGAGATGCACTGCAGTTACATTCTGGCGCTCGCACACGCCGTCTGGCATCACTCCAGCATCGGCCAGCTCTCCCTCATCCCCAAGTAAGACATCAGAGCCGTCTCAGAGTAACCAGCACCAACACCTCCTCCTCAGGGGCCAACACCTTTCACCACACCTGCCTATAGTACAGAGACATTTACCACTGTACTTTGCAAAAAAAAAATATTTAAAAAACAAACAAAATGATGCACAGACATTACATTTCTGACCAATACTCAGTTTGATCAAACTTAAGGTCATAGAACATCTCACCTATCCTTAATGGTATAAAAAAGTCTAAATTATCATTTTAATTTGTCTTAAATTTGGATGGAAATACAGTAATTTTGGTACAGTCTAATGTGATTATTAAACCTAAAGTCTATGGTTTTATTAAATATGAGCTCTGCAAGTTCAAAGTCAAAATGCGGCGCTCTTGCTGGTTTTATAGGCTTGTGGTTTCAGTGCAGTTCACAATCAATAAATACTGCGCATTTATGCCTATAGATTGCTTCTTGAATCTGATTGGTTGACGGACGTTCTTATGTGTGCAGTTAATTTTAGGGAAAGGCATGGCTAAAGTAGTTCCAGCAGGTTTCAACCCCATTACAGCTCCATAGCCCTTCGCCAAATGATTTCAGTTATTTCAAAGGTCTTTACAGCCGACAACAGCAAAAGAAACGAAAACCACAACGACACTGCATATAAATATAACAATTTGTGCCTTAAAAAGTTCAATTTGACTGCAGTGTTGTAGTTAAGTGAGTTAGTCAGCTGTTTGTTGAGTAGTTCTGAAATGCAGTACTTGTGTGTGTATGTGTGTGTGTGTGTGTGATGTGTGAGGATGAGTGCTGCAGTGCTTCAGTTCTTCTGCCTCCACACGCTCCTCATCTCACACACACACACACACACACACACACACACACACACACACACACACACACACAGACACATCAGTGCGCTCAGATCTTCTTCACAACCCATTTTACTTCAGTGGTCAGCTGTCTTTTCTAATGATGATCCATTTTGTACCAGGATGAAGCTGGACAGGATGGTTTAAAATAATGGATTTCATAACCTTGTGAAAAGTTATTTCAGAGACAGAGGTTTTGATGAAAGATTATGAAGACAATTATTCATTTGTTTTTTATCTTTGCAATAACGTACGGATGAATCGATGGCATCAGGAGCAGTGCATTATACTGTAAAATAAGACTTTGACTTTAAAGGTAGTTAATGTAGTGTGCACTATTGTCTGGGGTGAGTTTTTTTATGTTTCTGAAAGAAGTCTCTTCTGCTCACCCTGGCTGATTTTATTTGATCAAAAATACACTAAAAACAGTGAAATATTATTACTATTTAATTAAACTCTTTTCTATGTGAATATATAGTAAAGTGTAATTTACTCCTGTGATCAAAGCTGAATTTTCAGCATCATTACTCCAGTCTTCAGTGTCACATGATCCTTCAGAAATCACTCTAATATGATGATCTGATGATCAAGAAACATTTATGATGTGTTGAAACCAGTTATTCTGCTTCATTGTGGTGGGAACCATGATGCATTATATTTTTCAGGATTCTTTGATGAATAGAAAGCATTTATTTGAAACATAAATTATTTGACACATTATAGATGTCACTTTTGATCAATTTAATGCATTCTCGCTGAATAAAAGTATTCATTTCTGTATTGAAGAAAAGTCATACTGACCCCAAGCTTCTGAACGGTAGTGTGTGTTTTCTGTAGTCTGTGTGTCAGTCCTCGTGCTGCAGTCACATGCTCTGTTTGTTTTGAAGTGTAAAAGCGTCTGTTTAACTGTGTGTGCAGACAGTGTGTGACGTCTGGGATCGGGTCCATGAACACACACAGATAACTCAGTGACAGGCGGCTCCTGGAGGAGCAGTGATAGGACGCGCTTAACAATGACTCACACACTCGTCTGCAGCGACGGGAGAACGTTAGCACACACACTCCTCCGCCCGTACAGTGAAACGGTTTATCCGTGCACATCATTATTGAGTTAAATTCATGCGTCTCATAATAATCTATAATCAGAATAAGTTCCTCTTGCAAGCTTCTCTTCTCTGATGACGAGGGCGGGGCAACCTGTCAATCACACGAGATCCACCAATAGCAAACCACAACCATCCAATCAATTCCCTGTGGACACAATCAAGCCCCGCCCACATTTTTTCTTGTTCCTGAAGCACTTCAGTCGGATATACGACACAATAGGAGAGAAAAGACTAGCTTCCGCTTCATACGGCAGTGTCAGTGTTTTACCACTGCTCTGAACACAGCTCGTCCCAATCACAGGCACAATTAGTCTGATTAATGAAGATCTGTTCACAGCGGATGACATCATCATGACTCAGACACTCGTATCGATCTGTCTGGTCATGAAATCAGAACATTAAACCCACTTTCATGACATTTTCAACTCTTCTTCTTGAAACACAATGACCTTCAGTTATTGATCATGTCAAGACTGGATTTTACAGCAGAAGGACGAGCTTCATGAACCAGTTCAAGTGTCTCCAACACTTCCTCTCAGGTGAATCTTCAACACCGACTACACAGAGGGAGTATAGGGCGGGTTGACTGACCAATCGCAGGCTAGAGATTGTTCAGGAAACCTTTTTGGAACCATTATTTTTGCAAATCCATTTGGTGACACTAGTGGGACAGAAAATACATTGTTTAATAGTTTAAAAAAAAAAACTAATTTAGGGCTTTTTAAGAGCTTTTTGAAGACCTGGACAAATAAAATGTATAATATTCATAGACAGAACCAACCTATACAATCTCACAATAAATGTGTCTCAAAATCGCAACAGGCTGTGGCACACATGCAACAAGGACTCAATACTGCTCATCTGCAAAACAGCGTAACTGCAAGTTTAAAAAGACACGCTTTATTCAGTATGTTTTGAAATTGATTTATGTACCAATATATATCAATTCATACGAACTAGATGCTGAGCGGTATTAGATTTTGCTGACACAATAACAATGACAGGTTATGCTGATTGTAGTACAAATTTTATATTAAAAGTGTTAAATAACGTTCTTAGTATGCAGATAATATGCGGACAAAGAATGCATCATGAAAGACTTTTAATTACGAACAAGCCTATAGACTGGGACTCTTATTTTGAAATGTGTTTGCTTTACTACTTCCAGCTGCTCATTAAAACAGAGGGAGATCAAATATGCACCTTCCATCCATCTATAACATATTACGTTATAAACACTCATACGTCATAATTCATCAACAATAGACCAAAGCAATCGTTTGGCTTTTTTTTTTTTTTACATAAAAACACTCTTGAGGTGTTATATAGTGAATATAGTACATGAAAGCTCGTCTTACCTTCACCATTGTGACGAATATCCGAGTGAAACGGCTTCTGAAAACTCTCTAAAAACAATTCTGTCAAATCCTGGCAGCAGAGACACCAGTAATATATTGTAATTCTACGGTATTAATACTGTGAAATGACTTTGTTGCTATTTGCTGTGAAAAGTACATGCAGTCCATTTCTGGGATTATTTCAATTTACAACAAACTCATAAATATGGTGGGTTGAAAACAGTGTGAGTCATTTTGGCAACACAGCTCAAATTAGATTGAAAATTAAAATCACACAGGAAATTACTACAGTAAAACACAACAGTAATAGGCTAATAACATTTATTTATGAGCAAGAAAACCCAAAATGGACAAAAATATAGGCAAGAGTAAAAGCAACATGCACATTTATGTAAGAAAAAGTGCTGAAAAGATTAGAAACTCCAGTTCTGTTGTAGCTCATGCTGGTGAACGACGCTGTGTTTTCTCCTGCTCACGAGCACAGACGGCCAAAACCATCAGGCTGAGTGCCACCAAGAGATACACAGTCTGAAAGCCTTAATAAACACTGACGTTTGGGAATAAATTGTTTTATAGTGAATCGACAGGATTTTAACGTCTCCGTTTAATGTGTTTATAATCGCAGTTCCAGCTCATCAGTCACCGTTCCACACACTCCGACCGAAGTTTTCTCTTAAGGGATCAGAAGTTTCCGTCTATTTTCCACAATTATTCCTGTCATAAGTGCCACAAACAAGTTCATTTCAGGTGCCTCGTTTTCAGCTTCAGTTCTTCCCGCTCACCACAGTCACCGGTCCACTTGTAGAAGAACACACTCTTCGCTGCTTTGATTATTTTCCTTTTTTTTTTCACAAGTATTCCCAGTCATGAGCGCCTCAATGCATTGCGATACAGTAGATCAGTGTTGAAAATGGGCTGTAAATTAACAGCAGTTGCTTACTGTGCAGAATATTACCCAGCATGTGTTGTGTTCTACAGTACATTACTGTTTTAATGGAAAATAGTAGGTTGCTGTCAGAATTTGGCCAATTTGGCTTGGCTTCAGTGAAGAACAAATGTGGGCGGGGCTTGATTTTGTCCACAGGGAATTGATTTGATGGTTGTGGTTTGCTATTGGTAGATCTGATGTGATTGACAGGTTGCCCCGCCCTCGTCATCAGAGAAGAGAAGAGATGCTGCAAGAGGAACTTATTCTGATTATAGATTATTTTGAGACATGTGAATTTAACACAATAATGATGTGCATGGAGAAAACATTTAGAATAAACACGACAATATTCCATAAAAAACAGGAATTGCCAATTTCATGGTGACTTTAATTCTGTGTAACACTTGCTACATTTCTTGGTTACCATTAATACAGTCTCATGTAGTTTGAATACAGCTTGTCAAGCCAACGTGTAAGTGTTGATTGATTGTTGGTGTCTGTTACGGCTGGACACTGATTTTATGGTGTGTGTGTGTCAGGTTCCTGTCGGAGGTGCTGAAACCCATCGTGAAGACTGAGTTCCAGCTGCTGTACGTGTATCACCTGGTGGGGCCGTTTCTGCAGCGCTTCCAGCAGGAGAGGACCAGATGCATGCTGGAGGTAGAGCCACACACACACACACACCTGCACTCATGGGAGAGAGAAGAGACTTGATTAGGCCACAGGCCGGCACACACTTAGAGAGCGCTTGAGTGGAGTAGTTCCTGCTGTGCTCCTGTGTGAAGCAGTGCATCTAATGACAGTGCTGTCCACACACACACTGACCACAGCGCATTACCCAGAACCCCTTCAGCTCCTCACACCCGCCGGCCGGCACTGAACGCCGAGAGCTGCTGTTCATAACCAGGTGTGGGTCACCAGTGCAGAATGTGCTGTGACCTTGACTAGCTTAGACCAGTTTAACCAAGCTTTACATGTTCTTCATATTCTGTGCAGTTATTAGTTCACAGCAGTGATAGAAATGTACTTTCCATTAGATTAAGGGGTGATATTTGCCTCCTTCATTTCCTGGGGCATTTGTACTTGTAAAACAGCATTTTTTTTTCTAACCTTATTAGAAGCAAAGGAAATTCTTACATTTAATCAACAAATTCAATTACAACATTAAAACACTGTTATTAATCAAAAGAAGTCCGTGTTTTGCACTGCAGAGGAGGTGCTGAAGCTGCGTCTGATCTGCCATTTACACTGGTTCATGCAGCTCAGACGTGGCATAATGCACTTTACAAATGAGACTGCTTGAAAGAATAAAAGGTTACACTTTATTTCGATAGTCACTTTTCAACTGACTCTCAGTAGAGTATTAGTATATTATAGTAGACTGTTATGGTTAGGTGTTAGGGTTCGGGTTAGGAGAATAAGTTGACTTGTAGTTGCCAAGTTACTTACAGTTAGTAGAATGTCTAAAGTGGACTATCAAAATAAAGTGTTACTGAATAAAAATTTAAATATAGTAATATAAAATGATGGACAAAATAAAATTGTTTTTAAAAACATCACCAATTAAAAAAGTCACTGTCTTATGACTGTGAGTCATTGAATCATTTATTGAAGTATTTGTTCAAATGCCTGATTCATTTACGAACAAAGCAAGCGACTGTCTTTATGAGTGAGTCATTGAATCATTCACTCAACCAAATAGTTCAGATATATAGAGGCATTCAATAACAAAACACCGGTGTGTTGCTCAGAGACAAGCAGCGGTTCTGCTGTGGCGTTGTTTGGATACGTTATATTTCCTGAAATGGAGCAAAAACACACAATATTAAGAGATTAATTAAGAGACTTTGTTAATAATCATGAGTCAAGCCTTCATAGTAGGACTGTGATTTGCATTGGAGCAGATCAGATGTTATGGCAACATAACACCAACAATACTAATGGTTCATTATAGTATTAATAATAAAGATGCTATAGTAATGAATTAAGTATTGAAAAGTGTATTTTTTTTTACTCAAAATGAACGATTGAACCTGTATTGTGATGTATGTGATGATGATGAGTGTGTTTCTTCGTCTCTCAGATTGGAGTGGCGTTTTATGAGATGCTCCAGGCTGTGGACCAGCACATTAAACACTTGTCCTATATGGACCCCATCTGTGACTTCCTGTACCACATCAAATACATGTTCACCGGGGACAGTGTTAAAGACCAGGTAACACACACACACACAGACACTTCAAACACTTCTTGAACATCGGACAAAAACGTTAGATTTTTTGTGAGGTTGGCGGGTTAGATGCGGTCACAGATTTAAAGAGTTAACCATGGGCTGACTATGTAATGAGGTAGCGATGTCCAAGAGTTTGTATGATGATTAGGAACCAGGGAAGCATGAAGGTCCAGCTGTCACTGGGGCGTAATTAAAATGAAAATGAAAGTCAGGTGTAAAATAAATCAGATGTGTTTGTCTGAAGTGGCGATCAGGGTAGTTTCTCCTACATATCTCAGAGAGCCACAGAATAAGCTCTGAGCAAAACCGTATTTATCCAGTAAAATCATACATATGCATTTATCATTGGACAAAGACTTTCAAAGTTGATTGGAAAAGCAAATGAACATGATCTTAAGGCCTCCCACTTAATTTTATCATATAATAATATGTACACTTTCCGGTTCATCTTCATCCACATTGGTCTTCCTCAACATCCCATAATAGGCCCCACCCGACGAACGCAAACAGTTTTTAATTGGAAACATTTGATCTGACTCCCTAGACTACTCTCAGGACACAGAAAGAGTATTATTCACAAGTTGTGTCTTGCAGCTTTTCCAGATTAAAACTCGAAACATTGAGAGAGAGAGACAGAAAAGAGATCAAACGGACAATGTTTCTGAGTTCTGCCAGGAGTGTGATGAAAGTTATGAGCGCCTCAGATAACTTACAACATTATCAGTCCGAAACATGAAACCTTCAGTTCGTCCACTTACATTCAACAGTTTCTTTCTCCTCCTCTAATCCCTCTGTCTAAAGCAGCATATTTTGAGTTAACAATAAAGCTAGTGTCTGTTTTCAATAGACAAAAATATTGATTTACACACATATACAGTCAAACGTAAGAAGGTGATATTCAGTGTTGGGCAGTAACGAGTTACTGTAACGCAGTTACTTTTGACAGTAACTAATACTGTAACGCATTACTTTTAAAAATAAATGAACTCCGTTATCGTTACCATATGGTGCGTTGTCCGTTACTTTTTTAAATTAATTAGTTGCTGGAGCGGCTGAGAAGCGTGCGCTGTCATTACACAGTACGAAAGACTGCTAGCATTATTTACAGAGCGAGAGGACACATAACAAACCATCACTGGCTGAGTTGTTTACGTTAACACGTGAGGCTGA
>JAULUF010000062.1:2095000-2152500 GCA_031834385.1 Semotilus atromaculatus
ATCGACTAATCGACTGGGACGTTACAGCCCTAGTTGGTTCCAGTGCTTCTGTATCACATCCACTACTGGTGTCGCCAATGACGCACTATAGGCACGGTGTGTGTAGTGTCTAGTGTATGAGATTAAAAGCTGTGTTCATCCAGCATGTAAGGGATACAGGTCAGTTGAACTCATTACATGACTAATTATCCATTTATTGGGGATTTTGAAAGAATCAATACTTTTACGGCTGAGTAAATGCCTCGTCCAACGTTACGGGCCGTAACTTTCAGCTCTGCAGCGGATATTAATATCCAAACTACAGTGAAAACACTGTTTATTAGCAAGGCAACAAGATCATTAAATTCATAAGCACATAACAAAAACTCTTCTCTGTAAAGTCCGTGTAAAGGCAATTCAGAGATTAGCTTGTAAACACATTGTAAATGTCAGAAGTGTATTGCTGAAAACACGTTAGTAAGACTGTGAACTATGACGTACTGGATTGTGGAGTTAGACCGGTAAACAGTTTTTAACATTTTTGTGTTTGTGTACCATTTTATCATCAAAGATTTTTATTTTTTATTTTTTTTATCATTCAAATTTGGCTTGGAATTTGGCAGAAAAACACATTTTTCTGTGGTGTGACAAACTCAGAACACATTTAATATATATATTTAAAATCTTTACACAGACTTTAAATACGAACAAGATTTTGATTATTCTAACAAAACTAATATCTACCACAAACACACGCACGCACACACACACATTCATACGAGTTTGCAGAAGGAAAGAAAGTGAGGAAAGGATGAGTTTTACGCAGTGATCTAAGCATTAGTCACATTTATAGGTTTTAGACATGATATAATCAAGCATCGTTCAACTGAATAATTCTATAAGTCTTGTTATAAGATTATAAGTTTTGGAAAGATCTGATGCATCAGTGGATTTCCATCCTGTTTTTAAGAGTTCACTCAGAGCTCTTTAAACAGAAGGTCTGTCTACTAAACAGCACAAGTATGCGAATGGAGACGCATATTGAAGAAGACATGCTTTTCTCCATGTTCATCTATTCATTCGGGTCACATGACGTCACTGTAGCTTAGCGCCGCCATCTTTGCGACCGACGGTCTCAGTAATGCCTGCAATATATTGTGCAGTTGGCTGCAACAACAGCCGAAAGAGGAACCCCGAACTGGTATTTCATTCTATACCAAAAGAAAAGGATAGAAGAAAGAAGTGGTTTGCTGTCAGGGGGGGTCTAGGCACTCTCTGTTGGCTTGTGAGCTGGAAAAAACTAACTCTAGCCAGGCCAATCACATCGTGTATAGAGTCGGTGGGCTGGGCGCGCTTATGCCTGCTGCTGCTGGGAACAGCACTGAAATCATTCTTAAAAAATTAAGTTAAAGTTTTCGGAGAAGTTTTTAAGGTTTTGCCGACCGGATAACGGCAAAGGTTTAATGCGCGGAACGCTTTTCAGAGAAGATAAGGTATTTTAGCACAATTCACACCCAGCGGTAATTCAGGAAAATAATATCCGAATGCATGATACTATGGTCTTCCTACCGTTCACCATCGTGTCGATGTATTTTGATTAATATGTGCCAGGGAGAGAGAGCAAGACGGCGCTTAGGAGACGGTGAAGCCTTGTTTATACTTGTTCCAAAGAGGGAACCATACCGGGCGGCGTTCTGTTTGTAGTGACGTAGGTGGCATCTATGAATAGTGTGTAATGTTGTTGTTTGAGCATGAAAGAGAGTTCTTCTCTACATCAGTGTCAGTGTTTCTGAACTCCCTGAAACATTGTAGTCTTGAGTTTCTTCCGGGAACGAACACGTCACAATATTCCTCATTATAATAATTCATACGCAGAATAAAGGGGCGGGGCCTGGTTGAGTTAGTTAGTAGTGTGTTAAACTGGCGGTTATGGAAAGGGGCGGGACATTTCCCAAACACACTCGAAACGCTCGACCAATCACAACACACTGATGCAGCCGACCAATCAGAGCACAGTGTGCTTTTCAGGAGGAGGGGCTTCATAGAGACAGGAAGTAAACAGAGCGTTACTGACAGACTGGGAAGAGAGGAGCCGCAACAATGGAGAATATGAGGAAATAATCAACATTCAAGCAGGAAAACCTGTTCTAGTAGAGCCTGAAACTTCATCAAGACTTTGAGAAAGAGTATAACAGGTCCTCTTTAAATCTGTGCAGGTGGAGAGGATCATCTGCTCTCTGAGGCCGGCGATGCGCCTGCGCCTGCGCTTCATCACACACATCAGTAAGATGGAGCCGGTGCCGACAGCGAGCGTCTCTCAGACCCCGAGCGTCTCGTCCCCCGCGGCCCCGAGCGGAGCCGGACCCTCCAGTGCGCCTCTGTCTGTGTCCCAGTGAGCCGTCTCCAGACTGGGTTCAACACAGCGGCCCATCTCAACACTGTGTGACTGAAGATCATGTGACTAAACGAGGCTTTTAACTCCACAGACTTGCCTCACCTGCCTTATTTTCATCCAGGAAGAGCTGTCTTTTTCCTGAAGCTTTTCAGCCAGAACTTTGATAGATCTGTTTTTTAGTTTTTTTTTTGCTTTGTCACGTTTCATTTTTGTAATAAAGACAAATCATGTGTTAAACGAATGTGATTTTGTCCTTTTGTGTGTATATTAGAATCACAGTCACAGACTCTAGAATCTGAAACTACAGCACTAATTATAGATGATAAAATATATATACATTACCGTCCAAAGGCTTGGGTTTTTTTTATTGCTTTCAGCAAGAATGCATTCAATTCACCAAAAGTGACATTTATAATGTTACAAAAGATTCTGTTTCAAATAAATGCTTTTCTTCTGAACTCTCTAACCATCAAAGAATCCTGGAAAAAAAGTATGACGATTTCACAAAAATCTGAAGCAGAATAACTGTTTTCTACACTGATAATAATCATAAATGTTTCTTGAGCATCAAATCATCATATTAGAATGATTTCTGAAGGATCATGTGACACTGAAGACTGGAGTAATGATGCTGAAAATTCAGCTTTGGTCACAGGAATAAATTACACTTCACTATATTCACATAGAAAACAGTGAAACAATAGTTTACAGAATAGTTATAGCAGAATCATTCATTTCTTCCAGGAAAACCAGACGCTCCTCTTCGGGTCTATGAACGCGCCTCTCTCTTGCTCCATCAGTTTTAGCCTAGTTCTGTAAAAAAGAGGCTGTTATTATGAATTTAATGTCATTTTTAGCATTATTGTCACGGCTCCATTTCTCAGAACTGTATATATTTTATGTAATAAAACATGCAGATGCACAGTTTGAAGGCCAGTAGTAGATTTCCAGTGGTCTGGAGTAATCAGAGCGTGACTGAAGGTAATGCTTGTGTGTGTGTGCGTGTGTATGTGTGTGTCCTGACTCTGTTAATGCACTGCAGCGCCGAGAGCAATTACAGCCACGCTCACATCAGCCTTAATGGAGAGCGCAACCTGTACTTACTCAACGGGAAGTGTTAAAAGGATCAGATGTTAAGATCACGTCTTTATAGCTTCATGTTTTATGTTGCGCCGAACATGCTGGCTAATTCATGTGCATGAGGTGTTGAGCGCTTACAGTCATGAGTAACACCTCAATACACTATTTACTGTGACAAAAGTGCTCTGTTTGCTGTGGAGCCAATAGTGCAGAATCTCACATTTATTATTGGCAATTTCAACACATAAATGTTTGAGCAACTAAGAACAGCATTTTTAGTGTTTCATACCCAGACAGCAACATAGTGTCGGCCCAGATATGTTGCTGTCTGTCTGTGAGCATAAGGATTGGGACAGTTTAACTTAACCCTCCTATTGCACTAGTATACACAGGGTGTGTGTGAAGCGTCTAGTGCAGTAGTGTAGTGGTGCTGGTAGTTAGTGCATGTGCTCTCTGCTCACAGCTGTTGGCGCTGGCTAGCCTTCTTGATCGAGGGTGAAAAGAGGAGCCGAGTGCGTACGCCTCCTCCTGCCAGTACAGAGCGTCTCCACCACCAAGACTCCTGTAGTGCCTCCTCGGGGCCACACACGGAAACTGGGTATCATACGGTCCCAGGCTAAACTACAGGGGATCTCGGAGCAGCAGTGGGCCCCAGAGACGCGGTGCGCAGGCCCACCTCTGCGTAGACACACCCTGGCGCCCGTCAACCACTGTCCCAGCTATGGGCAAATAGCCCCACTGCCTTGTGGTTAGTCTGTCACACCCTGACAGAAATGCAATGTGCTGGAGGTGCGCAATAGGTGGGCCTTAACAGACGAAGGACCCGGAAGCCTCCTACAGCCAAGATGGGGGACCGGTTATCCTGGGACCACCCTTGCCATACTGGGGTTGGAGCACGCCCTTTGGCACTTTAAAACCTTGTTTGAACAGGTCTCCACCTCTGACCACAGTGACAATACATCGACCGTAAGGTGGTGATACACAGGGCAACTTTTTGAGCAATGTTGCTGGGCAATGTTGCCGTCAACAGGCAACCAGATGAGACACAGGGCCCATGACCGATCTAAATTACCCAGATAGAAATGTATTGCCCATATTCAATGGGAAAGTGCCCAGGGCAACAGGGTATTTGGTCACTATCCACTGGGACTGAGTGGCAGCTGTTTCGGCAGACCCCTGTCCGATTGAGGAAGGGCCTAGAAAAGGTGGCCTAAAAATTGCCCATTCAACAATTTACCTGTACCGCGCCTGTCGGGTGATTCCACTACTGCGGTCGAAATAAGGAAAATAATAAACATTACAATATCAAACTGGCAACATGGAATGTAAGGACTCTCCTGGACTCGCATGGCATCTCTGACGGACCTCACAGGAGATCTCAGCTGAGCCGCTACAACATCGAGATTGCTGTCCTGAGTGAGACCAGGCTTCTGGATGAAGGCTCTCTAACAGAGGAAGGGACGGGCTATACCTTATTCTGGAAAGCTTTTCCCCCCCAGGTGGAAAACATCTTTATGGAGTAGAACACCAAGAACACCCTTCTACCAAGTCTCACAGAAACACCTGTTGGCATTAGTGAAAGGCTAATGACCCTCCGTATCTCCCTGGCAAAAAAGCGTTATGCCACACTTCTCAGTGCCTATGCACCAACTTTGCCAATCTGAAAATGAGGCCAAGTAATGCTTTTATCAAGCACTGGATGAAACGCTTTGCCGGATCCCTAAGAGTGATAAGATCCTCTTGCTTGGGGATTTCAACGCTAGGGTGGGACAGAACTCTGGAGTGGAGTACTAGGTAGGCATGGCATTGGCAGGGTGAATGCAAATGGCATGAAGTTACTTACTCTTTGCTCTGAGCATAACATTACCATAACCAACTACATCTTCCAGCAGAAGGCATAATATAAGACCCTGTGGATGCACCCTTGCTCTAAACATTGGCACATGATTGACTTCTTCATTGTGAGGCAGAGAGCTGCACGGGTCCGATTTTGTAAATCCGCACCCGCCCGTACCCGCAGTGCTTAAAACCGCATCCGACCCGTTTTCCGACAGCAGCACTAATTAAAATCTGCAACCCGACCCGACCCGCTTAAAATAGACCCGACCCGCACCCGAAATAAACTCAGTTTAGCCAATCACATTATAGACACACTTTTTTCAAATTTGTATTGCCTTTGGCGGCTTGCCTTAAGACAAGGACAACAGCCGAAGCTGTCAAAAAGCCGATAGCCTATATGTCGGGAGACAGAGTGGGCAGACGTTATTGACCAATAAGTTTCTTATTGTATAAAGCATTTCTTTAAAGTGAATTTCGTTTTGTATTAATTTTATCTTAATTTTAATCAATGTTTTATAACCAATTGTCTGAATTTAATCAATAAGAAGTAATAGCAGGCATCAGGACACGGAGCGGAGGCAACGGCGCATGAACTGGAAATTAACGAAACTCAGCATATAAGCTACATGCATCACAGACCTGATAAATATATAGAAAGCTTGAAATGTGTTTTAAACAAAACAATTCAAAACGAAAGAAAACAGACTGTTCTGTATCCTGGCTATATTTGACATAGGCCTACTCGCTATCCATCTAGATTCTAGACGACTCATGCAGCAGTTCGAGTGGTTGTGATTTTTTAAAAGTGAATGTAACGTTAGGCCTAGAGACTCATGGGAGGGCGCGGGCTCAAATAAACTAAAAACAAATATTTTATCAACTTGAAATACAGGACAGGCATAGTTTTGTTTTTGTAGATGTGTTCCTAAAAATATGCATTTATTTTTACATTTGCACGTGTTTCCCCGTGTCCGACACAGTTGGATATTTTTCACCCGTTTGAGCAAAATTTGCGGGTCACCCGTCGGGTACCCGTCGGGTACCCGCGGATACCCGAACCCATGCAGGACTCTGTTGTGAGGTGTAGTGACATCAAGAAGTTTTATTTATTTAGCGCCTTTCCAAAGCCCAAGGTCGCTTTACATTGTACATTACAATACATTTAGACACCGGCACGTACATTACAGTCACATAGGATACATTATCCAAAATGCATGTTAAATAGATATGTTTTTAACTGGGTCTTGAATGTAGCCACAGATGAGGTATTACGTAGTGTAAGAGGTAGCGAATTACATAATTGAGGAGCATTAATACTGAAAGACCTTCCACCTACAGTAGATAACCGGAAACGAGGGGTGGACAATAAACCAAATCAAGGATGTTCTCATCACTCATGCCATGAAAGGTGCAGATTGCTGGATCCACCATTGTATGATTGTGGCTAAGCTCAATATGAAAGTGTGTTGCCCTTTGCGGCTGAAATAGCCCAAATCCATCAGCTATAAGAGCAAGAACCACCAAGACTGGTTTAGGGATGGGTATCTTTAAGGTTTTAACGGTAACTACTTTTACCGATACTGCTTATCGATCCAGTACTTTAACGGTATTCTTATTGGTTCTTTTTTGTGTGTTTTTTAAGAATTAAGAACATAGTTAACTTTTCTTTATATTTTGAAATGTAAAATATCTATAGCAAAAGAAAAAGCAATGCTTTAACAAAAGGAATAAAATTATCGATTTGTTATGCAGCAGTGTGCAGGCTTTTTTTTTTATATATACAAAAGATAGAACACGATACGCAAAAAACAAGTAGCCTACAAACCCATGGTCAAAAAAATCATACAATTAAACAAAGATACGAATTATATGCACAGTGCTTTAATTTCAGGAAGGTCTATTAACATTACTTTTCAGGTTAGTGTTTCTGTCGAAAAAGAAATTAACTTAGTAATCAAATGTGCAATAGCACTGCATAGTTTAGGCTATCATAGATAGATTAATGCATATTAAAGCTAACGTTATTCATTCAGGAGCTGTGAGTGATTTTATCTGCCTTTTGTTTGATTCGCATTAATGGCTCAATCGTCAGCAGGTTTATTAGACTTACACTTTAAGACCGAGTGTAGATCTAATAGGCAACTGATGCACCGTCATTTTAAGTGAATCTCTTTTGACATATTTTCCTGTCTCGTTGCAGTTCGTTTCGGAGCGCGCGCCGCCTCTTGCGCAGATTTTTGTGCTTTTAATAGCTCTTTTAATGATCAAACGCGTCCACAGTTTAGCAACAGTAGAGACTGCATTTTACAACAATCACCGATCGTGCGGATTCTGACGGTACGTCTAGTTTTTAATGGTTTTATCTCAAATATCTTATTTTTATAATCTCTGGAAGCCGAAATCTAAAATAAAATTAGACTAATATCCCAGATCTAAATTTTGAATATTTAGTTCTGTCCTCATTGTCACTCATTAAGCAGGGCTGTCGTGTTGTGTGCGCTGTGGCTCGTCGTGAGAGATCGCTCTCTCACTCTTCTGGACAGTGAATAACAAAAATGCATCACAGACAAATGGTTTAATATTATTAGAAATGGCTGCCGAGATAAACACATTCAAGATAACGTCTTTATAGCAATAATAAATAGTAGGCTATGTATATTTTCTTAATTTCTCCAGTAGCCTAGGCTACCGACAGCAGAACCGATAACGTCCGAGCTTATCGATACACCGGTCTTTCAAAACCTAACCCCCGGGGCCATTTAATACCGGGTTTTGGTACCCATCCCTTTGTAACACTTTATATTACGACCCGCAAACAACTGCGTAAGTAAACCGAAATTACGGTGTACGTTTCTGTAATTATAGTGTAGGCTACTTCTGTGTAAGGGAACAATTATGTTAAGTTGTGGGTAATAAAGAGGTAACAAGCAGATATAACCTGCAAAGAACTTCGTAAGTAAACCGAAATTACGGTGTACGTTTCTGTAATTATAGTGTACCTTCGTGTAGGTATAAGGGAACAATATGTTAAGTTGTGGGTAATAAAGGGGTACAACCAGATATATAGGCTAAGCAAATTATTTATGATGTAATTATTTTAAAACTATAACAGGTACCTATTCTGTTAATATATTCCAGGCAAAAATTGTACGTCTGTTGTAGGCTATATAAAAGTTTTTATCACATTTCTGGCAAAATATGTTATTGTGCAATGTAGTTACAGGGTAATTTTGACATCTGTGGGTTGTAAATTCAACATATATATATATATATATATATATATATATATATATATATATATATATATATACAGTATATATGGCTGTATGTAAGCACAGTATGATAAAAAAAATTATTTATTGGCTTTTCTTACTAAACTACTTAACGTTGAGCCAAAAAAAAAAAATGTTTCTGCTATGATTTTAATTTAGAACGTAACATGTAGTACTTAATACTTACCTTATCACATTGTATTGTAATGACACTTAAATGTCAGGGCAAATATAGCCTACTGTGTAAATTTTTGTTTTGTTTTCTTAATAAGAGTATACATTTCTCTGTACTGTGCAAATCGTGTTGTTTCGTATTGTTACATAGTAAGTAGTGTTTATTACCCGTTTCAACTGTATTTACAGGGTAAGTGTGACTCCTGCGGGCTGTAAATTAAAGTGGCGCTTGTTACTCCTTTATAACCCAAAACTTAACATATTGTTCCCTTATACCTACACAGAAGTACACTATAATTACAGAAACGTACACCGTAATTTCAGTTTACTTACGCAGTTGTTTGCGGGTCGTAATATAAAGTGTTACCATGATAACTCAGACACCATCCACAACCTGCTTAAGGATGCTAAAAGCACACCAGGCAACTTTAGACAACCCTTCATCCATTAAGACTAAACAGCATTGGCAGGCAGCCCGGGGGAAAGTGTAAAACGGGCCATACAGAATGAGTGGTGGATGATGAAATCCAGTCATTTGCCGATAAAAATGACATAATTTTCATAATGCTGTCAAAACCATCTACGGTCCAACAAATCTCTGCGTCACTTCCCTGAAAACAGCTGATGGTCAAACACTTCTGAAGGTCCAGAATAGTATCCTATTGAGCTTACTGACACATTTTGACACCCTGCTTAATCAGGACTCTGATGCAGACCCCACCGTCCTGGACGAACTGCCCGAACGTCCTCCCATCCACGATCTCAGTCTACCACCAATCTACCAAACTCTAATCTGGCCTTCCGGTCTACCACTTCCATCTTGTGGTGAACCCTCTGTGTTCACTCTGGTGAAGTCTTCTCTTGATTGTTGACTTTGACACACATACACCTACCACCAGGAGAGTGTTCTTGATCTGGCCAACCTTGATCCTGGTCAGGATGTTTTCTTCACCAGGGAAAGAATTCTTCGGTCATCCACCACAGTTTTTTTCCGTGGTCTTTCGGGTCTTTTGGTGTTGCTGAGCCTCACCGGTGCGTTCTTTCTTTTTAAAGGGACTATGAGTAACTTTTTAGGTAATTTATTATCTAAAATCAATATTTTTATTCATAAATATGTCCCCAATGGTGTACAAATACCTCTGCCAGTTATCTGATTTATCCTCGTAAACGAAGAATTTATTATATTTATATACATGGGACGGGTAAGTCCACGGAGGCTTCCATGTAGTTCCGCCATCTTGAAAAACTATAATAGTAGAGAGGGACAAAAAGTACGCCAACGTTCAGAGCCAGCGTGACGTAACTGATTTTGCCACGTGCATAAGATTGTACAGAGAATGAAAATGAATTGCTAAAGTTACTGCTAGCCACATATAAATTGTGCAAACCTCGGTCGCTTCTCTTCTCTGCCTTTGGAAACTTTCAATTCTATCAAGATCGTCTCTGTAACTGCCGGGCATCTTTGTCGTCGTTGTATTGACTCTCGCTCTCCTCCTCTTCCTCGCCCAGATCCACTGATCCACTGCCTCTCTGTCCTCTTCCTCTCCTCCTCTTCCTCGCCCAGATCCACTGATCCACTGCCTCTCTGTCCTCTTCCTCTCCTCCTCTTCCTCGCCCAGATCCACTGATCCACTGCCTCTCTGTCCTCTTCCTCTCCTCCTCTTCCTCGCCCAGATCCACTGATCCACTGCCTCTCTGTCCTCTTCCTCTCCTCCTCTTCCTCGCCTAGATCCACTGATCCACTGCCTCTCTGTCCTCTTCCTCTCCTCCTCTTCCTCGCCCAGATCCACTGATCCACTGCCTCTCTGTCCTCTTCCTCTCCTCCTCTTCCTCGCCCAGATCCACTGATCCACTGCCTCTCTGTCCTCTTCCTCTCCTCCTCTTCCTCGCCCAGATCCACTGATCCACTGCCTCTCTGTCCTCTTCCTCTCCTCCTCTTCCTCGCCCAGATCCACTGATCCACTGCCTCTCTGTCCTCTTCCTCTCCTCCTCTTCCTCGCCCAGATCCACTGATCCACTGCCTCTCTCTCCTCTTCCTCTCCTCCTCTTCCTCGCCTAGATCCACTGATCCACTGCCTCTCTGTCCTCTTCCTCTCCTCCTCTTCCTCGCCCAGATCCACTGATCCACTGCCTCTCTCTCCTCTTCCTCTCCTCCTCTTCCTCGCCCAGATCCACTGATCCACTGCCTCTCTGTCCTCTTCCTCTCCTCCTCTTCCTCGCCTAGATCCACTGATCCACTGCCTCTCTGTCCTCTTCCTCTCCTCCTCTTCCTCGCCTAGATCCACTGATCCACTGCCTCTCTCTCCTCTTCCTCTCCTCCTCTTCCTCACCTAGATCCACTGATCCACTGCCTCTCTATCCTCTTCCTCTCCTCCTCTTCCTCGCCCAGATCCACTGATCCACTGCCTCTCTGTCCTCTTCCTCTCCTCCTCTTCCTCGCCTAGATCCACTGATCCACTGCCTCTCTGTCCTCTTCCTCTCCTCCTCTTCCTTGCCCAGATCCACTGATCCACTGCCTCTCTCTCCTCTTCCTCTCATCCTCTTCCTCGCCTAGATCCACTGATCCACTGCCTCTCTGTCCTCTTCCTCTCCTCCTCTTCCTCGCCTAGATCCACTGATCCACTGCCTCTCTGTCCTCTTCCTCTCCTCCTCTTCCTCGCCTAGATCCACTGATCCACTGCCTCTCTGTCCTCTTCCTCTTCCTCTACTTCTTCCTCTCCCTAATGTTGAATCATCTGATGATGATATCTAACAATGCACGTAATTCAGAAAATATAACGAGTAAACAAGGCATAACTACTAATTACAATAGTTCATGTTTTTGACACTCATTCATTCATACTGTAAAATTTTGTTTGTTCGTTGTGTCAATTTGAAGTTTGTTTGAAATAACAAACCTGTTCACCCGATAGCAAACTTGACAAAGTGCTATTAGAAGACATCCTGTCATAGCTTTTTGGTACATAACGGCTACCGTAGATGCAACACGCTGGAGAGCACAATTCGTTTGAATGCAAAATACAATTTCACCGCTAGATGGAGTAATTCTTACTGAATGTCCCTTTAAGAATGTTCCAAACAGTTGATTTGGCCACACCTAATGTTTTTGCTATCTCTCTGATGGGTTTGTTTTGATTTTTCAGCCTAATGATGGCTTGCTTCACTGATGGTGACAGCTCTTAGGATCTCATATTGAGAGTTGACAGCAACAGATTCCAAATGCAAATAGCACACTTGAAATGAACTCTGGACCTTTTATCTGCTCCTTGTAAATGGGATAATGAGGGAATAACACACACCTGGCCATGGAACTGCTGAGCAGCCAATTGTCCCATTACTTAAAAAGTGGGAGTCACATATACAAACTGTTGTAATTCCTACACCGTTCACCTGATTTGGATGTAAATACCCTCAAATTAAAGCTGAAAGTCTGCAGTTAAAGCACATCTTGTTCATTTCATTTCAAATCCATTGTTCCGCCCTTCGGCGTTTGAGTTATAGTTCCTAGTCGGACCCGTTTAAGTGACGGACCTGCTCCTGCGAGAGCGCAGAAATCATCCATGAGTTTGCTTCATTACAGAGCTTGGTCAGATCTTTGTCTGTAAATAATTACATGTCAGCACTGTGATATACTGTATGATGTACATGGTTACTTTCAGTAGTGTGTTTTATTGGTCGTGACTGTTTTAATTATCTCGAGTTACCCTCGGTTTAATCCTTTGTTGTGACTGACGCACTGTGTTTAGCGGCCTAGGCGCCTCGGCGCTTCGCCTCAGGTTGTTTAGTGGGTTTATTTACATCCTGATTTATATGGATATTGCGTGTAACAATATAGCAGTACGTTGGTAATACTGTAGATGCTTGTTTAATCTCTCTACATTATGAACATCTGAAGCTTGTTGTGTAAAAGTGTTGATATGGGAATACTGTGTAACTACTGAGTTACTGGGTAACTTTATATTTCATTGTGTAAAGACAACAGACGTCACACTTTTGTAATGTTTATTTTCTGTTTATTCTTTCAGTCTTACAAAGACTTGAAAGGAGGAAAACTTAAGAAATAAAACCGAGGAAGAAAAGAGTACAAAAGGTAAAACATCAATCCTCAACAAGACTTCTGGAGTTTCCCTTCTTCATTGTTGTTAGCTATCTGTCTAGCTGTACAAAGCAGACGTCGTATATGCGAGGGCAGAATATCCATTGTGGTGGTGTATAGAGCCAAAAAATATTAGAATTGTGTCGATGTCCCAATATTTATGGACCTGGCTGTATGTATGCGCACCCTCTACCAGTACATCACCAAGGCCTGTACTGATGAGAACATCCCACAGCAATGGAGAGATGCAAATATTGTAGTCCTCTGTAAGAACAAGGGTGGCAAGGCCGTCTGCGGCAATAGTAGGGGCATATCACTCCTTTCTGTTGGTGGTAAGGTCATGGCCAAGGTGCTGCTTCAGAGACTTTTTAACAACATCACTGTGTCAATGCTGCCAGAATCACAGCGTGGGTTTAGAAAGAACAGGAACACGATCGGCATGATCTTTACAGCCCGGCAGCTTCAGTAAAAGTGCCCGGAGCAACATTTTGATGTTTCAACATCGAAACATTCGATTCTGTGCAAAGAGAACTCTTATGGGATGTCCTCCTGAGGTTTGGCGGTCCCAATAAGTTTGTTAACATCCTCTGCCAATTCCATGATGGGATGATGCTCGGGTGACCATAGGCGGATGAGTCCGAGCCCTTCCTTGTACGCACAGGGCTGAGGCAGGGGCGTGTGCTAGTGCCAGTGCTCTTTAACATCTTCCTCCTGTGTCACCAAGATTCTCCACAATGAGACTGAAAACACCAGTGGTGTGGCAGCAGACTTCAGGTTAGATGGCAACCTCTTTAATATTAGGAGGATACACGCAACCACAAAAATCTGTAGAGAGCCGGTTGCAGCATGGTCCAGTTGCAGCATGCAGACGACTGTGCTTTTGTGGCCCATACTCCGGAGGATCTTCAGACTGTCCTTGCTGTGGCGGTGAGGGCGTACAGCAGGACGGGTGGCTGTCAACATCACTAAGACAGAAGTGGTCTGCCAATGGAGTACCAATGTCCCACCCACATTACCTGCCTTCACTGTTGGAGATGAACAGTAGTCGTCTGCCTGTTAGTTGTCCGTGGATTTGCCTATATTTGGTGTTGAAAATGGAAACGTCTTTAGACATTTTACAATCGATTCAATGAACACTTATGTCTCAAAAATCGAACAGGATTTTTTTACGAAATTGACAGCCCTAGTTGTCAGTAGTGCCATGTTTCAAATATTTGAGGAGTTTTCTCTCTGAGGATAGCGGCATCGACAACAAAATCCAGAGCCTAATTAAACAGGCATCAGCTGACTTTGGGAGACTTCAGTGTAGCCTTTCATAATAAGAGCCTTCATCCCTCCACAAAGGTTCCTGTATACCAAGCGGTCTGTGTCACCCCCCTCCTCTATAGCAGTGAAGCGTGGGTAACCTACAGCCGTCACATCAGGTCCTTACAGCACTTCCACATAAGCTTGCCTTCAGCGCATTCTGGGAATGACCTGCCGTAATCGTGTGCCTCACACTGAAATACTTAAAGGGGCTATATGTAGTTTTCAGCGGCCTCTAGCGGTGATGTTTCAGATTGCAACCAATACGTTTACAATGTTTGATATTACATTTGATATCTCTTATACTGTAATGTTGACATTGATGACACTAACTCATCTATACATTTAGATAAGACAAACTCACCAGTCAGATTCTTCTCCAGTTCTCAAAGCTGGATGGCTCAGTGCACCTTTTACTATTACTAGGGGTTGATGTAGTTGGACCCTGGCTTGCTGTGTTTGTACGGTTATGATAGCTGGCAAGAAAAAAAAACTAAAGCACAAAATCAAAATATATTTTACATGCTTTGTAGTAATGTCAGGGGATATTCAAATTAATTAACCAATCATTAATACCATTGATCAGCCCAACCAAACGTGGAGGTTGAACATTGTTTTGTTGTTTTGATTGATACTGTGAAGCTGCTTTGGTGCAATCTATGTTGTGAAAAGCGCTATGTAAATATACTTGACTTGACTTGACTAATGTTAGCTTACCTGTCCAATAGGATGAAAGCCAACTCCGGGTCTGGTTTTTATACCCAAAACAAAGCGGAGGTTTCTTCATGATTCAAACGCCCTGCCGATGTTGATCCGATTCATGTTTGGCCTGACGAGCTTCAGCAGATAAAACTTTTTTCCGTTTTTTATCATTATGTGGAGTTTGTGTTGGAGTCTGTGTTGTGCTGGGAGAGGTCGTTTCTCAGTGTTAGCAGACTCCATGTCATAAGTTGCAGTGTCATCGCTGTTGAGTGCAGTGTCAGTAGACGAGGCGAGAGGCTCGGGAGCGCGCGTTCAGGTCTCAGTCACGGCACTGGATTTCGCGGTAAATCCGACCCTTAGCCTTCACATAGAAATAAGAATACTTGCTTTTAGAGGTATAGCAAAACCTGCCAAGTGGATCATTTTAATGTGTAATTACAACCCCTTCACACACAGGCAATAAAAAAAGGATTCATTTTTCATCTTAGTAGAAAAATTACATATAGCCCCTTTAAAAAGGCCAACTGCAGAAGTATTGAGGCCATGATCACCCAGCGCCGACTGCAGTGGTTGGGGCAAGTGATAATGATGCCCCCATCATTTACAGAGTACTATACGTCCAGTTACATCAGTCGACGCTCAGCTGGGGGCCGAAGAACGCTATGAGGTTCAGATGAAGAACGCCTTGAGGGAGATCAGACCTGAGGATCTGGAGGATGTTGCTGATGACCGTATCATCTGACGACAGCTGTGTAGAGACGGGGCTCGTACGCTAGAGATGGAGAGGACAACCAGAAGCAAGCCAGGAGAGACACAGCCAAAGCTCCCACTGTTACCACCACCACCATCACATTTATATGCCCACCTGCGGTAGAGCTTGTGGGTCCAGGGTAGGACTGTTCAGCCATTAAAGGCGTGGACGTCGTCATCGGATTTCGATGGACAACCGAAGAAGATTCCACTTGGATCCGTTTTGACCCGGAAGAGGTACATAAAAATGTCTAAAAATATCTAGTTTATCTATCGTCATCACCTGCTATCAGATGGAGTGGCATTTACTACACAGAGCCGTAGTTCACTGACAAGCTGAGCCATATCGCATTAATTATCGCAGGCGATATGTCCGTGATAATTAATGCGATATGGCTCAGCATGTCTCTGTGTAGTAAATGCCACTCCATCTGATAGCAGGTGATGGCGATTTACTACTAATCAAGGAACCGGCTTTACTGACGAGATGCGCATAACAATGTCATCCGATATATCGTGCAGCCCTAGTTTTTAGTATGAAAAAGACATTTTGGAGATGTGTTATTACTGGCAAGATTCGTATCTTTATTTTTTAAAGAAGAGTGATAACATTTGTACTGATTTTTTTACACCTTTTGCATTCAGGTCCGTTTTGACCGAAATTTTAATTGTGGCATTTTTTTTCTTCTTCCCATTGAGAATGCATTTTGTTTAAAAACATGCTTGTGCACAAAAACACACAAAGATACACAAACACACACAGATTCTGAAATGAGTTCATTTAATGTCTGTTTGTAGATCAAAAGTTCACAGAATAAATAAGAAGGAAAGAGTCCACATTTCACTCTGCTGTCATGGCAGCATATGAGATTCAGGCGGTTTATCATCAAGTCAAAAGAACAGATTTAGTTTAAAGCATTTCAGAGTAATATTGATGCTGTTTTGATGTTGTTTTGTCAGAAAAAGAATGTGTAGGTTTTATACATTTAGTTTCAAAAGGAATTTAAATCGTTCAAACTTGTAATTATCATATATGTTGTTATAAATTTCATCTAATGATATATTCAACTGAAATTTCTCATAAATATTGATTATAAATTTACAATCACACTGGGTTTTGCTGTAATTCTTGTAAAAAAAAATAATTTTGAAGATTTTTTTCATTCATAAAAACAGGTAAAATGATGCACATTCAGTCATTAATGAGAAGTTATTGATCAGACAGAATATGGTTTTAGATGAAAAATATTAAATGATGAGAGTTTATCAGACCCGGGAACACAAAAGTGTGCCGTTTTTTAATGCATTACCAAGACCAGTGTGAGTCTGCGACCCGTAGCCTTCAGCAGAATCCTGCAGTCATTTCCAACTCATTTCTGAAAGCACTTCAAACTGTCTGTTACAAAATTCAGATTCAACCATTTTTAATCTATGCTCATTATTTTTGCTTTCAACTTTTTGAATCTAGACTCAAGTGGTTGTTTGGTTGCATTATTGACGATTTAAACCATATCAGGACAAATGCTGATCAATATACACATTATGTCTAATATTGATATTTAAATTCTATCTCCCAGCTGCCTTTTACAAAGGAAATATCAGGCGCGAGTCACTCGGTCACACATCAAACGACATCACGGCCGTGGTTCCCATGGTGATGGCTGACCCAGACGAGTGTGTTTCAGGCCTCAGTTCCTCTGGAGCCGAGCTCATCTCAGAGATCATTCAGAAGTTGACAGAGGAGGAGATGTGTGTGTGTGTTTACTCCATCAGGGGCTCTCAGCTGTTCGTTTCATGACAAACACAGCACTGGAATTATTTATCCTCAAGCTTGGACATTGAAATATATTATTATTGGGAAAAAAACTGCTTTTTCAAAGTTCAGAAGCCTATTTATTGTTGTTGCAATCATCCACTTTAACTCTCTAGCAAGGTTTTCTCAAAGTTATGAACGAATGTTCTTCGGGTAACTTCAACAGAACGTTCATTCAGGCTTGTCTGGACTTTAATAAAGTTTTTATCATGTGACCGTCCAGCGTCAGTTGCGTCAATTCACCTCCATTCACAAATCCTGTCCAGTCCATCAGATGCACACACAGATCAGCCTTTTTTTTGTCTACTCTTTTATGAGTTCTGCCAATTCAGACATATTTCTTACAAATGTGCCCTTTGTTTCTCGGGCAATGAAGGATATAACATGATCTTTCACGGCTTACCCTATCCCAGAATTCAGTGCGCGCCGATCCCAGACAGCAACATAGTCTCAGCCCAGATCCGGCCCACGTCTGGCACACATGGATCCCACACGGCCCGGATCTGGGCCGGATCTGGGCCGAGACTATGCTGCTGTCTGTGTGACGAAAGGATTTTATTCAAAGAAAACGTTGGGTGATTCTGTGGCGGCCGAGGAATACACATGTAAGTATCGTTTTAATTTACTCAAATCTCTAGCAAAACCAGTGGTGAAAGCCACGGGTCTTTCTTAAAAATGTGAACTTAAACTGTAAATGTTTCCACTGCGAAGCTTCATTTGTTAGGAGATCGGAGGCTAAACTTGTGCTAATATTTAGTTTTGTTTTAGAGAGACAGCTGAGTTTATTAATATGAGGGCTGAAAATTAGTATTTACGTTTTTTCTGGGGCCAAAAACTCTTTGAGGGAAGACAATGACCCATTTGTAATATTTCCAGTGGGCTCTCTTATGTATTATAACAAATATCTCTCACCCTGTACAAAGCCCACAACAATAAGACAGTAGATAAGGCAACAGTCTTTCACTTTATTATTTTTTCTAGTTTGTTTCTGTCTCTGTCTCTGAGAACTTGAGGATCCAGAAAAATTATTTCTGGAGTATTTTTTATATGTATGTCCTGCTGTGTCATATTTTCCAATGTTAAGACTTCACCCGTCTTATTTTTTTCTTAAGCGTTTCCCTTTTCTCTAGTTTGAGGACAATTATGGAGAAAATGAGCCTGTTGGGGAAAGTCATTCCCTTACAGGCAAAAAAAAAAATATGGGACAACTTAAAAAACAAAAAGCAAGTTAATTGACGCATTTGTGCTGAAATGTATTGTTGTTGTTGTTGTTGTTAACAGGCATGTTTATTTTCTCTGTGTTAGGAGTGCAAGTGTCCTGGAACAAGTGAGGACGTGAGTGGGAAACTTGGCTGTTGTGTGTCCTCATTGCTCAATCCCTGAGGACACACCAGGGCCAGGGTGACCAGGATGAGGAGAAGACGAGAGAGGACGAGAGGACGAGAGCGAGAGGACGAGAGAAGACGAGAGCGAGAGGACGAGAGAAGACGAGAGAAGACGAGAGAAGACTAGAGCGAGAGGACGAGAGAAGACGAGAGAAGACGAGAGAAGACGAGAGAAGACTAGAGCGAGAGGACGAGAGAGGACGAGAGAAGACGAGAGAGGTCGAGAGAGGACGAGAGAGGACGAGAGAGGACGAGAGAAGACGAGAGAGAGGAGAAGAGAAGACGAGAGAGGACGAGAGAAGACGAGAGAGGACGAGAGAAGACGAGAGAGGGCGAGAGAAGACGAGAGAGGTCGAGAGAGGACGAGAGAGGACGAGAGAAGACGAGAGAGAGCGAGAGAAGACGAGAGAGGACGAGAGAGGTCGAGAGAGGACGAGAGAAGACGAGAGAGAGCGAGAGAAGACGAGAGAAGACGAGAGAGGACGAGAGAGGTCGAGAGAAGACGAGAGAGGACGAGAGAGGACAAGAGAGGACGAGAGTGAGTAGACGAGAGAGAAGACGAGAGAGCGAGAGGACGAGAGAAGACGAGAGGAGGAGAGAAGACGAGAGAAGCCGAGAGAGGACAAGAGCGAGAGGACGAGAGAAGCCGAGAGAAGACTAGAGTGAGAGGACGAGAGAAGACGAGAGAGAGGAGAAGAGAAGACGAGAGAGGACGAGAGAAGACGAGAGAGGACGAGAGAAGACGAGAGAGGGCGAGAGAAGACGAGAGAGGTCGAGAGAGGACGAGAGAGGACGAGAGAAGACGAGAGAGAGCGAGAGAAGACGAGAGAGGACGAGAGAGGTCGAGAGAGGACGAGAGAAGACGAGAGAGAGCGAGAGAAGACGAGAGAAGACGAGAGAGGACGAGAGAGGTCGAGAGAAGACGAGAGAGGACGAGAGAGGACAAGAGAGGACGAGAGTGAGTAGACGAGAGAGAAGACGAGAGAGAGCGAGAGGACGAGAGAAGACGAGAGGAGGAGAGAAGACGAGAGAAGCCGAGAGAGGACAAGAGCGAGAGGACGAGAGAAGCCGAGAGAAGACTAGAGTGAGAGGACGAGAGAAGACGAGAGTGAGAAGACGAGAGAGAGGACGAGAGAAGACGAGAGAGAGCGAGAGAAGACGAGAGCGAGAGGACGAGAGAGAGGAGGAGAGAAGACGAGAGAAGCCGAGAGAGGACGAGAGAAGACGAGAGAGGTCGAGAGATAACGAGAGAGAACGAGAGAGAACGAGAGAGGACGAGAGAGGACGAGAGAAGATTAGAGCGGGAGGACGAGAGAAGACGAGAGTGAGTAGACGAGAGAGAGGACGAGAGAAGACGAGAGAGAGCGAGAGGACGAGAGAGAGGAGGAGAGAAGACGAGAGAAGTCGAGAGCGAGAGGATGAGAGAGGACGAGAGAAGATGAGAGAAGTCGAGAGCGAGAGGATGAGAGAGGACGAGAGAAGACGAGAGAGGTCGAGAGCGAGAGGACGAGAGAGGACGAGAGAGGTCGAGAGCGAGAGGACGAGAGAGGTCGAGAGCGAGAGGACGAGAGAGGACGAGAGAGGTCGAGAGCGAGAGGACGAGAGAGGTCGAGAGCGAGAGGACGAGAGAGGACGAGAGAGGACGAGAGAAGACGAGAGAAGACGAGAGAGGACGAGAGTGAGAGTGCTCTCAGGGAGAGGTGGAGACAGAAGAACATTTCCTCATACACTGTGATCACTATCACAGCATTAGATCAGACTATTTCTCTAGATTCCAACAACTAGAACCAAACTTTATGGCATTACCAAATTCAGATAAACTAAATCATATTCTGGGAGAAAACTCCAGCTCAATCACAACAGCAGCAAAGTATGTAACAGCCTGCCACAAACTACGAGAGTCAGCCAGTGGACAAAACTGAAGTCTGAATGTTGGTTCAAAAGTGTGTTTTTTATTTTATTTTTATTTTTATATATATAAATGTATTCATGCATTTGTTTATTGATTCATTTTATTGATTATTTGTTCATTGCCTATGTAATGGCCAATGCTTTGGCAATACTGTACAAGTCATGCCAATAAAGCTCATTTGAATTTGAATTTGAATTTGAGAGGACGAGAGAGAATGAGAGAGGACAAGGACAAGAGAGAGAGGACGAGAAAAGACGAGAGAGGTCGAGAGCGAGAGGACGAGAGAGGACGAGAGAAGACGAGAGAGGTCGAGAGGACGAGAGCGAGAGGACGAGAAAAGACGAGAGAGGTCGAGAGCGAGAGGACGAGAGAAGACGAGAGAGGTCGAGAGGGCGAGAGGACGAGAGAACACGAGAGAAGCCGAGAGAAGACGAGAGAAGACGAGAGAAGATGAGAGAGGACAAGGACGAGAGAGAGAGGACGAGAAAAGACGAGAGAGGTCGAGAGCGAGAGGACGAGAGAGGACGAGAGAAGACGAGAGAGGTCGAGAGGACGAGAGCGAGAGGACGAGAAAAGACGAGAGAGGTCGAGAGCGAGAGGACGAGAGAAGACGAGAGAGGTCGAGAGGGCGAGAGGACGAGAGAACACGAGAGAAGCCGAGAGAGGACGAGAGAAGACGAGAGAAGATGAGAGAGGACAAGGACGAGAGAGAGAGGACGAGAAAAGACGAGAGAGGTCGAGAGCGAGAGGACGAGAGAGGACGAGAGAAGACGAGAGAGGTCGAGAGGACGAGAGCGAGAGGACGAGAAAAGACGAGAGAGGTCGAGAGCGAGAGGACGAGAGAAGACGAGAGAGGTCGAGAGGGCGAGAGGACGAGAGAACACGAGAGAAGCCGAGAGAAGACGAGAGAAGCCGAGAGAGGACGAGAGCGAGAGGACGAGAGAAGACGAGAGAGGACGAGAGAGAATGAGAGAGGACGAGAGAAGCCGAGAGAAGCCGAGAGAGGACGAGAGAAGCCGAGAGAGGACGAGAGAAGACGAGAGAAGCCGAGAGAGGACGAGAGAAGCCGAGAGAGGACGAGAGAAGCCGAGAGAGGACGAGAGAGGACGAGAGAGGACGAGAGCGAGAGGACGAGAGAGAATGAGAGAGGACGAGAGAGAATGAGAGAGGACGAGAGAGAATGAGAGAGGACAAGGACGAGAGAGAGAGGACGAGAGGACGAGAGAGGACAAGGACGAGAGAGAGGACGAGAAAAGACGAGAGAGGTCGAGAGCGAGAGGATGAGAGAAGACGAGAGAGGTCGAGAGGACGAGAGCGAGAGGACGAGAGAGAATGAGAGAGGCCGAGAGAAGCCGAGAGAGGACGAGAGAAGCCGAGAGAGGACGAGAGAGGACGAGAGAAGACGAGAGAAGCCGAGAGAGGACGAGAGAAGCCGAGAGAGGATGAGAGAAGCCGAGAGAGGACGAGAGAAGCCGAGAGAGGACGAGAGAGGACGAGAGAAGACGAGAGAAGCCGAGAGAGGACGAGAGAAGCCGAGAGAGGATGAGAGAAGCCGAGAGAGGACGAGAGAAGCCGAGAGAAGACGAGAGAAGACGAGAGAGGTCGAGAGGACGAGAGCGAGAGGACGAGAGAACACGAGAGAAGCCGAGAGAGGACGAGAGAGAATGAGAGAGGCCGAGAGAAGCCGAGAGAGGACGAGAGAAGCCGAGAGAGGACGAGAGAAGACGAGAGAAGCCGAGAGAGGACGAGAGAAGCCGAGAGAGGACGAGAGAGGACGAGAGAAGACGAGAGAAGCCGAGAGAGGACGAGAGAAGCCGAGAGAGGACGAGAGAGGATGAGAGAGGACGAGAGAGGATGAGAGAAGACGAGAGAGGACAAGAGCGAGAGGACGAGAGAGAATGAGAGAGGACGAGAGAAGCCGAGAGAGGACGAGAGAGGACGAGAGAAGACGAGAGAAGCCGAGAGAGGACGAGAGAAGCCGAGAGAGGATGAGAGAGGACGAGAGAGGATGAGAGAAGACGAGAGAGGACGAGAGAGGACGAGAGAGAATGAGAGAGGACAAGGACGAGAGAGGACGAGAGTGAGGGGACGAGAGAAGACGAGAGAGGACAAGAGAGGACGAGAGAAGACGAGAGAGGTCGAGAGCGAGAGGACGAGAGAGGACGAGAGAAGACGAGAGAGGACGAGAGAAGCCGAGAGAAGACGAGAGAAGACGAGAGAGGACGAGAGAAGCCGAGAGAAGACGAGAGAGGACGAGAGAAGACGAGAGAAGACGAGAGAAGACGAGAGAAGACGAGAGAGGACGAGAGAGGACGAGAGAAGCCGAGAGAGGACGAGAGAGGACGAGAGAGGACGAGAGAGGACGAGAGAAGCCGAGAGAAGACGAGAGAGGACGAGAGAGGACGAGAGAAGCCGAGAGAAGACGAGAGAGGACGAGAGAAGACGAGAGAAGCCGAGAGAAGACGAGAGAAGACGAGAGAGGACGAGAGAGGATGAGAGAAGCCGAGAGAGGACGAGAGAGGACGAGAGGACGAGAGAAGACGAGAGAGGATGAGAGAAGCCGAGAGAAGACGAGAGAGGACGAGAGAGGACGAGAGAAGCCGAGAGAGGACGAGAGAGGACGAGAGGACGAGAGAAGACGAGAGAAGCCGAGAGAAGACGAGAGAGGACGAGAGAAGACGAGAGAAGCCGAGAGAGGACGAGAGAGGACGAGAGAAGCCGAGAGAGGACGAGAGAAGACGAGAGAGGACGAGAGAGGACGAGAGAAGACGAGAGAGGTCGAGAGAGGACGAGAGAGGACGAGAGAGGACGAGAGAGGCAGAGAGAGGACGAGAGAAGCCGAGAGAGGACGAGAGAGGACGAGAGAAGACGAAAGAAGCCGAGAGAGGACGAGAGAGGACGAGAGAAGCCGAGAGAGGACGAGAGAAGACGAGAGAGGACGAGAGAAGACGAGAGAGGACGAGAGAAGACGAGAGAGGTCGAGAGCGAGAGGACGAGAGAGGACGAGAGAAGCCGAGAGAGGACGAGAGAGGACGAGAGAAGCCGAGAGGGGACGAGAGAGGACGAGAGAAGACGAGAGAAGCCGAGAGAGGACGAGAGAAGACGAGAGAGGATGAGAGAAGCCGAGAGAGGACGAGAGAGGACGAGAGAGGAATAGAGAGGACGAGAGGACGAGAGAGGACGAGAGAAGACGAGAGAAGACGAGAGAGGACGAGAGAGGAAGAGAGAGGACGAGAAGACGAGAGAGGACGAGAGAGGACGAGAGAGGACGAGAGAAGCCGAGAGAGGACGAAGGAAGCCGAGAGAGGACGAGAGAGGACGAGAGAAGACGAGAGAAGACGAGAGAAGCTGAGAGAGGACGAGAGAGGACGAGAGAGGACGAGAGAGGACGAGAGAAGCCGAGAGAGGACGAGAGAAGACGAGAGAAGACGAGAGAAGACGAGAGAGGACGAGAGAAGCCGAGAGAGGACGAGAGAGGACGAGAGAAGCCGAGAGAGGACGAGAGAAGCCGAGAGAGGACGAGAGAAGATGAGAGAAGCCGAGAGAGGACGAGAGAGGACGAGAGAGGACGAGAGAAGACGAGAGAGGACGAGAGAAGACGAGAGAGGACGAGAGAAGCCGAGAGAGGACGAGAGAAGATGAGAGAAGCCGAGAGAGGACGAGAGAGGACGAGAGAGGACGAGAGAGGACGAGAGAAGACGAGAGAAGCCGAGAGAGGACGAGAGAGGACGAGAGAAGCCGAGAGAGGACGAGAGAGGACGAGAGAGGACGAGAGAGGACGAGAGAAGACGAGAGAAGCCGAGAGAGGACGAGAGAGGACGAGAGAAGCCGAGAGAGGACGAGAGAAGATGAGAGAAGCCGAGAGAGGACGAGAGAGGACGAGAGAGGACGAGAGAGGACGAGAGAGGACGAGAGAAGACGAGAGAGGACGAGAGAGGACGAGAGAGGACGAGAGGTCGAGAGCGAGAGGACGAGAGAGGACGAGAGGACGAGAGGACGAGAGAGGTCGAGAGCGAGAGGACGAGAGAGGACGAGAGAGGACGAGAGGACGAGAGAGGACGAGAGAGGACGAGAGGACGAGAGAGGACGAGAGAGGACGAGAGAGGACGAGAGGACGAGAGAGGACGAGAGAAGCCGAGAGCGAGAGGACGCGAGAGGACGCGAGAGGACGCGAGAGGACGAGAGAGGACGAGAGAGGACGAGAGAAGACGAGAGAGGACGAGAGAAGACGAGAGAGGACGAGAGAAGCCGAGAGAGAGCGAGAGGACGAGAGAGGACGAGAGAGTATGGGAAGCCAAACAAACCAAAAGTGGGACGAGACAGCGGGGGTTTACAGAGCTCGCGCCGCGCTGACATGTCATCTGCGCGGTTCAATGGTCCGAGCCGCGCGGCCGATTCGTCAGCGCAGCGCGGACGTGTTTCCTAGCGACACCCAATGGGCAGCGCGGCGCGAACAATCCTCACCAGCGCTGCGCTGACTAATTTAAGCAGCGCAGCGCAAACCAAATATGCAAATAAATGTACAATAAAGAAACCCCTCCTTCCTTACAAAAAAATGGTTCTCTGCTGAAGTTTAGGAGTTTTTCCCTACAGAAGACAAAGAAGAAGAAAGATAAAATGCATACATTTCTTATGTTTATTATCTTTAATAGTGTTAGTAAAAAGTCACAACACTACTCTTTACTAACACTAATAAAGATAATAAACACAAGAAATGTATGCATTTTATCTTGTCTTTCTTCTTTGTCTTCGTCGATACAACGCAGAAACTTCGATGACTTTCAATATCATAGTCGTCGTGAGGAGCACGCCAACCTTCTGGTAATTATATCGGACAGTTTACATGTTCAGGTAATGTATTTTATTATTGTAGTAAGTTTTGCATTCAGACATCATTTGTAGACTTTAAGGTTTTTATGTCTGAATTCCATAATTAAAACAATCATTTGTTAATTTTGAATAAAATGTTAAAACTAAACTAATAAAACTATAGGCTATATATATATATATATATATATATATATAGCCTATATATAACATTTTATTCAAAATTAACAAATGATTGTTTTAATTAGGCTAGGGAATTCAGACATAAAAACCTTAAAGTCTACAAATGATGTCTGAATGCAAAACCTACTACAATAATAAAATACATTACCTGAACATGTAAACTGTCCGATATAATTACCAGAAGGTTGGCGTGCTCCTCACGACGACTACGATATTTAAAATTCATTAAAGTTTCTGCTTTATACAGCTCTTTCCGTAGCCTCTAAACAAATGTGCAGTTCTTCAAAGTATCGACACACAACACTACTCTTTACTAACACTATTAAAGATAATAAACATAAGAAATGTATGCATTTTATCTGTCTTTTTCTTTGCTGAAGTTTAGGAGTTTTTCCCTACAGAAGACAGAGAACCATTTTTTTGTAAGGAAGGAGGGGTTTCTTTATTGTACATTTATTTGCATATTTGGTTTGCGCTGCGCTGCTTAAATTAGTCAGCGCAGCGCTGGTGAGGATTGTTCGCGCCGCGCTGCCCATTGGGTGTCGCTAGAAAACACGTCCGCGCTGCGCTGACGAATCGGCCGCGCGGCTCGGACCATTGAAACGCGCAGATGACATGTCAGCGCGGCGCGAGCTCTGTAAACCCCCGCTGTCTCGTCCCACTTTTGGTTTGTTTGGCTTCCCATAAGAGAGGACGAGAGAAGTCGAGAGAGGACGAGAGAAGCCGAGAGAGGACGAGAGAAGCCGAGAGAGGACGAGAGAGGACGAGAGAAGACGAGAGAAGTCGAGAGAGGACGAGAGAAGACGAGAGAAGCCGAGAGAGAACGAGAGAGGACGAGAGAAGTCGAGAGAGGACGAGAGAAGCCGAGAGAGGACGAGAGAAGACAAGAGAGGACGAGAGAAGCCGAGAGAGGACGAGAGAGGACGAGAGAGGACGAGAGAGGACGAGAGAAGACGAGAGAGGTCGAGAGCGAGAGGACGAGAGAGGACGAGAGAAGCCGAGAGAGGACGAGAGAAGCCGAGAGAGGACGAGAGAAGCCGAGAGAGGACGAGAGAGGACGAGAGAAGCCGAGAGAGGACGAGAGAAGCCGAGAGAGGACGAGAGAAGCCGAGAGAGGACGAGAGAAGACGAGAGAGGACGAGAGAGGACGAGAGAGGACGAGAGAGGACGAGAGAAGACGAGAGAAGCCGAGAGAGGACGAGAGAGGACGAGAGAAGCCGAGAGAAGCCGAGAGAGGACGAGAGAAGCCGAGAGAGGACGAGAGAAGACGAGAGAGGACGAGAGAGGACGAGAGAAGCCGAGAGAGGACGAGAGAAGCCGAGAGAGGACGAGAGAGGACGAGAGAGGACGAGAGAAGCCGAGAGAGGACGAGAGAGGACGAGAGAGGACGAGAGAGGACGAGAGAAGCCGAGAGAGGACGAGAGAAGCCGAGAGAGGACGAGAGAAGACGAGAGAGGACGAGAGAGGACGAGAGAAGCCGAGAGAGGACGAGAGAAGACGAGAGAGGACGAGAGAGAACGAGAGAGGACGAGAGAAGACGAGAGAAGCCGAGAGAGGACGAGAGAGGACGAGAGAGGACGAGAGAGGACGAGAGAGGACGAGAGAAGCCGAGAGAGGACGAGAGAGGACGAGAGAGGACGAGAGAAGACGAGAGAAGCCGAGAGAGGTCGAGAGCGAGAGGACGAGAGAGGACGAGAGAAGCCGAGAGAGGACGAGAGAAGCCGAGAGAGGACGAGAGAAGCCGAGAGAGCCGAGAGAGGACGAGAGAAGACGAGAGAGGACGAGAGAAGCCGAGAGAGGACGAGAGAGGACGAGAGAGGACGAGAGAAGCCGAGAGAGGACGAGAGAAGCCGAGAGAGGACGAGAGAGGACGAGAGAGGACGAGAGAGGACGAGAGAGGACGAGAGAAGCCGAGAGAGGACGAGAGAAGCCGAGAGAGGACGAGAGAGGACGAGAGAAGCCGAGAGAAGCCGAGAGAGGACGAGAGAGGACGAGAGAGGACGAGAGAGGACGAGAGAGGACGAGAGAAGCCGAGAGAGGACGAGAGAGGACGAGAGAAGAAGAGAGAAGACGAGAGAGGTCGAGAGCGAGAGGACGAGAGAGGACGAGAGAAGCCGAGAGAGGACGAGAGAAGCCGAGAGAGGACGAGAGAGCCGAGAGAGCCGAGAGAGGACGAGAGAGGACGAGAGAGGACGAGAGAAGCCGAGAGAGGACGAGAGAGGACGAGAGAGGACGAGAGAGGACGAGAGAAGCCGAGAGAGGACGAGAGAAGCCGAGAGAGGACGAGAGAAGCCGAGAGAGGACGAGAGAGGACGAGAGAGGAGGAGAGAGAACGAGAGAGGACGAGAGAAGCCGAGAGAGGACGAGAGAAGCCGAGAGAGGACGAGAGAGGACGAGAGAGGACGAGAGAGGACGAGAGAGGACGAGAGAAGCCGAGAGAGGACGAGAGAGGACGAGAGAGGACGAGAGAAGACGAGAGAAGCCGAGAGAGGTCGAGAGCGAGAGGACGAGAGAGGACGAGAGAAGCCGAGAGAGGACGAGAGAAGCCGAGAGAGGACGAGAGAAGCCGAGAGAGCCGAGAGAGGACGAGAGAAGACGAGAGAGGACGAGAGAAGCCGAGAGAGGACGAGAGAGGACGAGAGAGGACGAGAGAAGCCGAGAGAGGACGAGAGAAGCCGAGAGAGGACGAGAGAGGACGAGAGAGGACGAGAGAGGACGAGAGAAGCCGAGAGAGGACGAGAGAAGCCGAGAGAGGACGAGAGAGGACGAGAGAAGCCGAGAGAAGCCGAGAGAGGACGAGAGAGGACGAGAGAGGACGAGAGAGGACGAGAGAGGACGAGAGAGGACGAGAGAAGCCGAGAGAGGACGAGAGAGGACGAGAGAGGACGAGAGAGGACGAGAGAAGAAGAGAGAAGACGAGAGAGGTCGAGAGCGAGAGGACGAGAGAGGACGAGAGAAGCCGAGAGAGGACGAGAGAAGCCGAGAGAGGACGAGAGAGCCGAGAGAGCCGAGAGAGGACGAGAGAGGACGAGAGAGGACGAGAGAAGCCGAGAGAGGACGAGAGAGGACGAGAGAGGACGAGAGAGGACGAGAGAAGCCGAGAGAGGACGAGAGAAGCCGAGAGAGGACGAGAGAGGACGAGAGAAGCCGAGAGAGGACGAGAGAAGCCGAGAGAAGACGAGAGAGGACGAGAGAGGAGGAGAGAGGACGAGAGAGGACGAGAGAGGACGAGAGAAGCCGAGAGAGGACGAGAGAGGACGAGAGAGGACGAGAGAAGCCGAGAGAGGACGAGAGAGGACGAGAGAGGACGAGAGAGGACGAGAGAAGACGAGAGAAGTCGAGAGCGAGAGGACGAGAGAGGACGAGAGAGGACGAGAGAAGCCGAGAGAGGACGAGAGAAGCCGAGAGAGGACGAGAGCGAGAGGACGAGAGAAGCCGAGAGAGGACGAGAGAAGCCGAGAGAGGACGAGAGAAGCCGAGAGAGGACGAGAGAGGACGAGAGAGGACGAGAGAAGCCGAGAGAGGACGAGAGAGGACGAGAGAGGACGAGAGAGGACGAGAGAGGACGAGAGAGGACGAGAGAAGCCGAGAGAGGACGAGAGAAGCCGAGAGAGGACGAGAGAAGCCGAGAGAGGACGAGAGAAGCCGAGAGAAGACGAGAGAAGATGAGAGAGGACGAGAGAGGACGAGAGAGGACGAGAGAGGACGAGAGAAGCCGAGAGAGGACGAGAGAAGACGAGAGAGGACGAGAGAGGACGAAAGTGGACGAGAGAGGATGAGAGAAGACGAGAGAGGACGAGAGAGGAAGAGAGAGGACGAGAGAAGACGAGAGAGGTCGAGAGCGAGAGGACGAGAGAGGACGAGAGAAGCCGAGAGAGGACGAGAGAAGCCGAGAGAGGACGAGAGCGAGAGGACGAGAGAAGCCGAGAGAGGACGAGAGAAGCTGAGAGAGGACGAGAGCGAGAGGACGAGCTATGGGGAGATCACAGGAGAGAATGGACAGGCTGTTTTCTCTTCTTGAGAGATTGGTAGAGAAATATCATTTATGTCAGTTAAAAATGTGTAGACCCGGATGTGGGCCGGATCTGGATGGTGTGTGTGTGTGTGTGTGTGTGTGTGTGTGTGTGTGTGTGTGTGTGTCTGTGTGGATCTCCTGAGGGGTCAGAGGTCGAGCTTCACTCTTCATGTGTGTGTGGATCTCCTGAGGGGTCAGAGGTCGAGCTTCACTCTTCACGTGTGTGTGTGTGTGTGTGTGGAGATCTCCTGAGGGGTCAGAGGTTGAGCTTCACTCTTCGTGTGTGTGTGTGTGTGTGTGTGGATCTCCTGAGGGGTCAGAGGTCGAGCTTCACTCTTCACATGTGTGTGTGTGTGTGTGTGTGTGTGTGTGTGTGTGTGTGTGTGTGTGTGTGTGTCTGTGTGGATCTCCTGAGGGGTCAGAGGTCGAGCTTCACTCTTCACGTGTGTGTGTGTGTGTGTGTGTGGAGATCTCCTGAGGGGTCAGAGGTTGAGCTTCACTCTTCACGTGTGTGTGTGTGTGTGTGTGGATCTCCTGAGGGGTCAGAGGTCGAGCTTCACTCTTCACGTGTGTGTGTGTGTGTGCGGAGATCTCCTGAGGGGTCAGAGGTTGAGCTTCACTCTTCGTGTGTGTGTGTGTGTGTGTGTGTGTGTGTGTGTGTGTGCTCGTGTTTATATTACATTGTGGGGACCAAATGTCCCCACAAGTATAGTAAAACCTGTAATGTAGTAATGTTTTTTGAAAATGTAAAAATGCAGAATGTCTCCTGTGATGGGTAGGTTTAGGGACAGGGGCAGTGTAAGGGGACAGAATATACAGTTTGTACAGTATAAAAACCATTACGCCTATGGAGAGTCCCCACAAAGATAGCGAACCAGACATGTGTGTGTGTGTGTGTGTGTGTGTGTGTGTGTGTGTGTGTGTGGATCTCCTGAGGGGTCAGAGGTCGAGCTTCACTCTTCACATGTGTGTGTGTGTGTGTGTGTGTGTGTGTGTCTGTGTGGATCTCCTGAGGGGTCAGAGGTCGAGCTTCACTCTTCACGTGTGTGTGTGTGTGTGTGTGTGGAGATCTCCTGAGGGGTCAGAGGTTGAGCTTCACTCTTCACGTGTGTGTGTGTGTGTGTGTGGATCTCCTGAGGGGTCAGAGGTCGAGCTTCACTCTTCACGTGTGTGTGTGTGTGTGTGTGTGCGGAGATCTCCTGAGGGGTCAGAGGTTGAGCTTCACTCTTCGTGTGTGTGTGTGTGTGTGTGTGTGTGTGTGTGTGTGTGTGTGTGTGTGTGTGTGCTCGTGTTTATATTACATTGTGGGGACCAAATGTCCCCACAAGTATAGTAAAACCTGTAATGTAGTATTGTTTTTTGAAAATGTAAAAATGCAGAATGTCTCCTGTGATGGGTAGGTTTAGGGACAGGGGCAGTGTAAGGGGACAGAATATACAGTTTGTACAGTATAAAAACCATTACGCCTATGGAGAGTCCCCACAAAGATAGCGAACCAGACATGTGTGTGTGTGTGTGTGTGTGTGTGTGGATCTCCTGAGGGGTCAGAGGTCGAGCTTCACTCTTCATGTGTGTGTGTGTGTGTGTGGATCTCCTGAGGGGTCAGAGGTCGAGCTTCACTCTTCATGTGTGTGTGTGTGTGTGTGTGTGTGTGTGTGTGTGTGTGGATCTCCTGAGGGGTCAGAGGTTGAACTTCACTCTTCATGTGTGTGTGTGTGTGTGTGTGTGTGTGTGTGTGGATCTCCTGAGGGGTCAGAGGTTGAACTTCACTCTTCATGTGTGTGTGTGTGTGTGTGTGTGTGTGTGTGTGTGGATCTCCTGAGGGGTCAGAGGTCGAGCTTCACTCTTCACATCAAGACTTTTGTGTCACTCGATCTCCTGCAGTCCTTCTGTCTCTGATTGATAGTTTAGACTGTTTTCTCCAGTAAAAGTGTTTCAGTGTAACTGTACAAACGTCCTCCTTCAGCTCGAGCTTCACGAGTCTTTCTGTGTCAGATCTGACCTGATTTATCAAGGAAACGCAAGAATAACTTTTATATTGTTAGTAATATTTCACCTGGACTGAAGCGACTGAGGTTTACTCGATCATCCAGACATTATTTATTAGAAAAATATGATCAGGCTTTTGAGGAAGGTTTATTTGTTCATCAGTCAATCATTATTGTATTGCATTGCATTATATGTTTTAAAACTACACAGCTTTGATCATAAAACTAAGCATTTAATTATCATCTTACTCAGACATTATTGGCACATATTGATATGTATATGCATTTTATGTAAGTATCTGCTAAACTGTTATTAAGGAGCATGATGTATCAAATATGATGCTCAACAAAAATACAAAACTTTTTAAAATACATTTTAATTCGTCCAAAGTTTCAATAAGCTTCATTTAAAAAAAATAAAAAAATAATTCTGACTATCATACATGTGAGGCTTTACAGGGTTCCGGCTGTGCACACCTGAAGGGAAGCATGAAATGTCCATGTGCAAATGAATGCTTTGGATTTGTTTAACTTTTATTCTTTGCATAAAATGCATGAGGCAAGAGTTGGTGTTTATGTATATGTTTATGTATATGGTTTATGCATATATGGTTATGTTTATGGTATGTTCTAAATGCATTTTGGAAATTCTGCGACCTGGCGAAAAACTGTAGTACAAACACAATAATTCTTTATTAATAACCTTTGTTGTTGTTTAACACCTGTTTTTATTAGCACATTTGCTTTTATTACACATCGATTGGAGGCTGACTGACGTTTCAGTTCTCCACTAGATGAACAGTGCTAGATCAGGTTCTCTGAGATGAACAGTGCTAGATCAGGTTCTCTGAGATGAACAGTGCTAGATCCGGTTCCCTGAGATGAACAGTGCTAGATCAGGTTATCTGAGATGAACAGTGCTAGATCCGGTTCTCTGAGATGAACAGTGCTAGATCCGGTTCCCTGAGATGAACAGTGCTAGATCAGGTTATCTGAGATGAACAGTGCTAGATCCGGTTCTCTGAGATGAACAGTGCTAGATCAGGTTCCCTGAGATGAACAGTGCTAGATCAGGTTCCCTGAGATGAACAGTGCTAGATCAGGTTCTCTGAGATGAACAGTGCTAGATCAGGTTATCTGAGATGAACAGTGCTAGATCAGGTTATCTGAGATGAACAGTGCTAGATCAGGTTATCTGAGATGAACAGTGCTAGATCAGGTTATCTGAGATGAACAGTGCTAGATCAGGTTCTCTGAGATGAACAGTGCTAGATCAGGTTATCTGAGATGAACAGTGCTAGATCAGGTTCCCTGAGATGAACAGTGCTAGATCAGGTTATCTGAGATGAACAGTGCTAGATCAGGTTCTCTGAGATGAACAGTGCTAGATCAGGTTCCCTGAGATGAACAGTGCTAGATCAGGTTATCTGAGATGAACAGTGCTAGATCCGGTTCCCTGAGATGAACAGTGCTAGATCAGGTTATCTGAGATGAACAGTGCTAGATCGGGTTATCTGAGATGAACAGTGCTAGATCAGGTTCCCTGAGATGAACAGTGCTAGATCAGGTTCCCTGAGATGAACAGTGCTAGATCAGGTTATCTGAGATGAACAGTGCTAGATCGGGTTATCTGAGATGAACAGTGCTAGATCAGGTTCCCTGAGATGAACAGTGCTAGATCAGGTTCCCTGAGATGAACAGTGCTAGATCAGGTTCTCTGAGATGAACAGTGCTAGATCGGGTTCTCTGAGATGAACAGTGCTAGATCAGGTTATCTGAGATGAACAGTGCTAGATCAGGTTATCTGAGATGAACAGTGCTAGATCGGGTTCTCTGAGATGAACAGTGCTAGATCAGGTTATCTGAGATGAACAGTGCTAGATCCGGTTCCCTGAGATGAACAGTGCTAGATCAGGTTATCTGAGATGAACAGTGCTAGATCAGGTTATCTGAGATGAACAGTGCTAGATCGGGTTATCTGAGATGAACAGTGCTAGATCAGGTTCCCTGAGATGAACAGTGCTAGATCAGGTTCCCTGAGATGAACAGTGCTAGATCAGGTTCTCTGAGATGAACAGTGCTAGATCAGGTTCCCTGAGATGAACAGTGCTAGATCAGGTTCTCTGAGATGAACAGTGCTAGATCCGGTTCCCTGAGATGAACAGTGCTAGATCAGGTTCCCTGAGATGAACAGTGCTAGATCAGGTTCCCTGAGATGAACAGTGCTAGATCAGGTTATCTGAGATGAACAGCGCTAGATCAGGTTATCTGAGATGAACAGTGCTAGATCAGGTTCCCTGAGATGAACAGTGCTAGATCAGGTTATCTGAGATGAACAGTGCTAGATCAGGTTATCTGAGATGAACAGTGCTAGATCAGGTTCCCTGAGATGAACAGTGCTAGATCAGGTTATCTGAGATGAACAGCGCTAGATCAGGTTATCTGAGATGAACAGTGCTAGATCAGGTTCCCTGAGATGAACAGTGCTAGATCAGGTTCCCTGAGATGAACAGTGCTAGATCAGGTTATCTGAGATGAACAGTGCTAGATCAGGTTATCTGAGATGAACAGTGCTAGATCAGGTTCCCTGAGATGAACAGTGCTAGATCCGGTTCCCTGAGATGAACAGTGCTAGATCAGGTTCCCTGAGATGAACAGTGCTAGATCAGGTTCTCTGAGATGAACAGTGCTAGATCAGGTTCTCTGAGATGAACAGTGCTAGATCCGGTTCCCTGAGATGAACAGTGCTAGATCAGGTTCCCTGAGATGAACAGTGCTAGATCAGGTTCTCTGAGATGAACAGTGCTAGATCAGGTTCTCTGAGATGAACAGTGCTAGATCAGGTTATCTGAGATGAACAGTGCTAGATCAGGTTATCTGAGATGAACAGTGCTAGATCAGGTTATCTGAGATGAACAGTGCTAGATCAGGTTATCTGAGATGAACAGTGCTAGATCAGGTTATCTGAGATGAACAGTGCTAGATCAGGTTCTCTCAGATGAACAGTGCTAGATCAGGTTCCCTGAGATGAACAGTGCTAGATCAGGTTCCCTGAGATGAACAGTGCTAGATCAGGTTCTCTGAGATGAACCGTGCTAGATCAGGTTCCCTGAGATGAACAGTGCTAGATCAGGTTCCCTGAGATGAACAGTGCTAGATCAGGTTATCTGAGATGAACAGTGCTAGATCAGGTTCTCTGAGATGAACAGTGCTAGATCAGGTTCCCTGAGATGAACAGTGCTAGATCAGGTTCCCTGAGATGAACAGTGCTAGATCAGGTTCTCTGAGATGAACAGTGCTAGATCCGGTTCCCTGAGATGAACAGTGCTAGATCAGGTTCTCTGAGATGAACAGTGCTAGATCCGGTTCCCTGAGATGAACAGTGCTAGATCAGGTTCTCTGAGATGAACAGTGCTAGATCCGGTTATCTGAGATGAACAGTGCTAGATCAGGTTCTCTGAGATGAACAGTGCTAGATCAGGTTCCCTGAGATGAAGAGTGCTAGATCAGGTTCTCTGAGATGAACAGCGCTAGATCAGGTTCCCTGAGATGAACAGTGCTAGATCAGGTTCCCTGAGATAAACAGTGCTAGATCAGGTTCTCTGAGATGAACAGTGCTAGATCAGGTTCCCTGAGATGAAGAGTGCTAGATCAGGTTCTCTGAGATGAACAGCGCTAGATCAGGTTATCTGAGATGAACAGTGCTAGATCAGGTTCTCTGAGATGAACAGTGCTAGATCAGGTTCCCTGAGATGAAGAGTGCTAGATCAGGTTCTCTGAGATGAACAGCGCTAGATCAGGTTCTCTGAGATGAACAGTGCTAGATCCGGTTCCCTGAGATGAACAGTGCTAGATCAGGTTCTCTGAGATGAACAGTGCTAGATCCGGTTATCTGAGATGAACAGTGCTAGATCAGGTTATCTGAGATGAACAGTGCTAGATCAGGTTCCCTGAGATGAAGAGTGCTAGATCAGGTTCTCTGAGATGAACAGCGCTAGATCAGGTTCCCTGAGATGAACAGTGCTAGATCCGGTTCCCTGAGATGAACAGTGCTAGATCAGGTTCCCTGAGATGAACAGTGCTAGATCAGGTTATCTGAGATGAACAGCGCTAGATCAGGTTATCTGAGATGAACAGTGCTAGATCAGGTTCCCTGAGATGAACAGTGCTAGATCAGGTTATCTGAGATGAACAGTGCTAGATCAGGTTATCTGAGATGAACAGTGCTAGATCACGTTATCTGAGATGAACAGTGCTAGATCACGTTATCTGAGATGAACAGTGCTAGATCAGGTTATCTGAGATGAACAGTGCTAGATCAGGTTCTCTGAGATGAACAGTGCTAGATCAGGTTCCCTGAGATGAACAGTGCTAGATCAGGTTATCTGAGATGAACAGTGCTAGATCAGGTTATCTGAGATTAACAGTGCTAGATCCAGTTCCCTGAGATGAACAGTGCTAGATCCGGTTCCCTGAGATGAACAGTGCTAGATCAGGTTATCTGAGATGAACAGTGCTAGATCAGGTTATCTGAGATGAACAGTGCTAGATCAGGTTATCTGAGATGAACAGTGCTAGATCAGGTTCTCTGAGATGAACAGTGCTAGATCAGGTTCCCTGAGATGAACAGTGCTAGATCAGGTTCCCTGAGATGAACAGTGCTAGATCAGGTTCCCTGAGATGAACAGTGCTAGATCAGGTTATCTGAGATGAACAGTGCTAGATCAGGTTCTCTGAGATGAACAGTGCTAGATCAGGTTCCCTGAGATGAACAGTGCTAGATCAGGTTCCCTGAGATGAACAGTGCTAGATCAGGTTCTCTGAGATGAACAGTGCTAGATCAGGTTCTCTGAGATGAACGGTGCTAGATCAGGTTCTCTGAGATGAACGGTGCTAGATCAGGTTCTCTGAGATGAACCGTGCTAGATCAGGTTATCTGAGATGAACAGTGCTAGATCAGGTTCTCTGAGATGAACCGTGCTAGATCAGGTTATCTGAGATGAACAGTGCTAGATCAGGTTCCCTGAGATGAACAGTGCTAGATCAGGTTATCTGAGATGAACAGTGCTAGATCAGGTTATCTGAGATGAACAGTGCTAGATCAGGTTATCTGAGATGAACGGTGCTAGATCAGGTTATCTGAGATGAACAGTGCTAGATCAGGTTATCTGAGATGAACAGTGCTAGATCAGGTTATCTGAGATGAACAGTGCTAGATCAGGTTATCTGAGATGAACAGTGCTAGATCAGGTTCCCTGAGATGAACAGTGCTAGATCAGGTTATCTGAGATGAACAGTGCTACTGATCTAGAACACACACACACACAGACACACACACACTCACACACACATTGATCTGTATGCATGCTGGGAGCTGGCAGACAAAAAGGCAATAAAAGCTGGATTTAGATCCTCGTCTGCTCCAGCCTCAGAGAACCTGATCGTTCTCTGAGGCTGGAGCAGACGAGGATCTGAATGCAGCTTTTATTGGAAGAACAATAATCCAAAACTGAAAACACCAACAATACATTCAACCAAGGACAAAATCTGGCAATGAAAGAACTAATCGACAGCCATTATTACCCTGTAGAAACTATCAAATCTATTTTCTTCCTTGTTCTGTTATATAAAAGTGTTAGAGTGGATTTATTTGTATATTATCGGCTTTGAAAGTGCCAGAGCTTCGACTGAAACCCTGTATGCCATCTGACAGGTCCAAAGGTCTGCGCTGATTCACTTGAACACAGTAACTCACACACACACACACACACACACACACACACACACACACACACACACACACACACACACACACACACACACACACACACACACACACACACACACACACACACACACACACACACACACACACACACACATGTCTGGTTCGCTATCTTTGTGGGGACTCTCCATAGGCGTAATGGTTTTTATACTGTACAAACTGTATATTCTGTCCCCTTACACTGCCCCTGTCCCTAAACCTACCCATCACAGGAGACATTCTGCATTTTTACATTTTCAAAAAACATTACTTAGTGTGATTTATACGCTGTTTTCCTCATGGGGACCGCTGGCTGGTCCCCACAATGTAGGTGATCTCAGGTTTTACTATACTTGTGGGGACATTTGGTCCCCACAATGTAATATAAACACGAGCACACATACACACGCACTCACACACACATACACTGTCACTCACTCACACTCACACATTCACACACACACACACACACACACTCACAGACTTACACTCATTTGAACACTACTCTACAAGCTCAAATGTCTGTTCGCATTAAAGTCATTTAGCATTTTTCTTTTTTTAAGTAAAGTTCGTTGAGCCACAAGGACTAATGATTTATTTATTTATTAAAAAAGTATTTATTTTTATTTGTGTTTCATTTTACATATTGCACAGATTTCTGTTATATGGGGGGTCTCTTTGTTATTGTCTGTTTTTGATGTTTGAAAAACCATAATAAAAATAATGTTAAAAAAAATTTGTCTGGTGATTCACTGCTAGCAAGATAGGCTTTTAATAAAACTTGACTATCTATGGCGAAGAGAGTTTTTTTTTTTTTTAAATAGTCATATATGACTAAAGGAAACACTGTTCCCAGTGTATTTCACTGTGCTTGATACAACTGTAAGTGGAATGTAAAACTGAAATGTCTGATCTGTAGTTTTAACAATTTTTTTTGTTAAAATATGTTTGTGTCGCATGTTCATATCTCACTATTACATGTTGTCAATGGTGTCATAAATGATTAAACTTCTTATCGATGGTGGGGAAAGAGTTAATGACATCAAAGCAATCGTTCACCCAAATATTCTGTCATATTATTCCACTGTTGGATGGACTATTGCTTCACAGGAGCCGCTCTGTGACGTCTGTAATCTGAGTTTCTGGATGGAGGACGCGAGCTGTGAGCACTGGACATCCGAGCGGCTGATGCTTACCATGTTTGGTGTTTAACGCTCAAGCTCGGGTTTTTATGAGCCCCATCTTCTCCACAAGCCTCTGATTTATGTCTGTTTACAAAGTTAAACTAAATTCAACCTTTAGCACTCAAGAGCTCGCCCTCCATCTCTGTGATTTAAGACTCAGACAGGGTCATAAAGGTAAACTCTTGTGCCACTAAATCCTCCAGCTCTCCACTTCTCTATTTTCCATTGCGTTCGACTCTCTGACAGGAATATGCTCCAGCGTTCCTTGATTCATCCGCTGGGTTTCTTTCATGGCCGTCATCCTCCCGCTGTTTAAAAGACTCTGCTCTTCACCCAGAATGAGATTCACAATAGCCGTGTCTGCCTCCACACCTTTGTCTTTGATTGAGCTGAAGAACGAACACCCCGTCTATTTTATTCATGTTCCATTTTATAGTCATTCCGAGTATCCATGGCAACACAGAACATCAAGGAGAGTGTGTGTGTGTGTGTGCGGTTTGTCTCCAGCTTGTTGAGAGTTAATCTCCTCCATTCATGTCTCCTTTAGCTAGCAAACACATATTTCTGCAGGTAGGTTTAGTTTCCCAGTCAGTTCCGCTCTAAATCTCCTTCTTTGCTCATGCACTCCTGAGTTCTCTTTACCAGGGTGTTATGCACCTAATATTTTGCCCCAGTTTTGCTTGAATAATTGAGCTTCTCGAGACCCCAGGGAACAGCTGGTGACTGAGTGCAAGTGTTCAGTCTGGAATAAAAACAAACTGTTCTTTTCTGTACACAGACAGGCCAGTGGGTCAGAGAGCGGGGCTAAACATGCACATAGATCATCAAAGCGACTGTTTGACCCTGCCTTCAGCAAAATATGTCAATTCAATAAACCTTGGGTTCGTTCAACTCGCCTCTCAGTGGACTTAATCGTTACGGAGAACAATGCACGACAAACAATCATGGCTAACATGAGGGCTGAATACAAAACTATGGGGAACTCATGACCAAAACAGCCAATGACAAGATGGAACTCATGAGATATCAGGACAATGAGCCAATCAGAACATGACGCATGAACCAATAAACATGAACTTTAAAGTTCAACACGTCACAATTTCTATCCAAAAGAAACTAAGGAGATTCTGTACTTTACTGCACTTGTAAATTAATGTCACAATTACTTTAAGTGTAATTGTATATTACTTTAAGTAATAATTGTAATGACAAAATGACATTTTTAAATGTTTTTTCCTTAAATACCTGTGCAAATGCCTATTTACATTAAAATGTATTGAATGTAACTCGACACCCTTGCCTCATTTAGTATACGCGGTTCTATGAATATACAGATGAGCCCCGCCTCCACTCACTCACTCACTCAGAGATCCACTGGTTGACGATCACACGTTGATCTGATTGGTTACAAGTTCGTTTGTGACGTCAGAAACACCAATATATTACACCTTATATTGGGTGCCTTTAATTAATATGTACTTACATCAAAATAATAATTGTCAGACAGAATATACTTCTTGTGTTGATGTTGTATCGTAAAACCCTTGTGCTGCTAGTGAGGTGGATACGTGTCAGGTTAGGACAGGATTGGTGGGATGGCTAGATTTAGTGTTAAGGGAAGGTCAAACGCTCATTATAGATTATTTAATCTCAGTTATGATGAGATGAGATTGCATGCAGGTATTTTTAAATTTAAGTACAATATAAAAACATGTATGTAAATTATTCATTTAAATGTTAGTACATAGGCACAATATAAACTGGGACCGGTTTTTTTGCATTCTTACTGAAAGTGAGGTTTTTTTGCAGCTTTTCATAAATGTTGGCAGTTTGTTTTTAACATACAACTGAAATCTATGAGGCATGCTGTTACAGAGGAGACGGTGCAGGACAGTAAACGCAGCTCAACGGGGCCGACCGAGGGTCCCACGGCTCCTATAACACTTACTTGTGGAATATAATCATCCCCGCGTGGCTGGTGAGATGTTTGCTCCAGTGTTTATCGTTTCTGCCGCTGGTTTATGGACGAGTTGTTAAGTGGACTTTTGTTAACACAATAGGGAAATGTTTAAAGAGCTGAACAGCTGAGTCACTCATAATACTGCCATTAAATACAGCAAAACTGCAGAGAGAGAGACGCCTTTGCTACTTCAGGCCTCAGGGGAAGAGGCTTGTTTGGACTTCAGTTAAGTTCTTATATAAAACTATGCTGAACAAAATTATAAATGCAACACTTTTGTTTTTGCCCCCATTTTTAATGAGCTGAACTCAAAGATCTAAGACTTTTTCTATGTACACAAAAGGCCTATTTCTCTCAAATATTGTTCACAAATCTGTCTAAACCTGTGTTAGTGAGATCTTCTCCTTTGCCGAGATAATCCATCCACCTCACAGGTGTGGCATATCAAGATGCTGATTAGACAGCATGATTATTGCACAGGTGTGCCTTAGGCTGGCCACAATAAAAGCCCACTCTAAAATGTGCATTTTTATCACATGAGTATGTTGGCCATGCAAAAACTGGGATGTTTTCAGCTTCCAGGAATTGTGTACAGATCCTTGCAACATGGGGGTCGTGGATGAATGGCACAACAATGGGCCCTTTAGTATCTCGTCACGGTATCTCTGTGCATTCAAAATGCCATCAATAAAATGCACCTGTGTTCGTTGTCCATAACATACACCTGCCCATACCATAACTCCATCGTCACTATGGGCCACTTGATCCACAACGCTGACATCAGCAAACCACTCACCCACACGACGCCATACATTCTGTCTGCCATCCGCCCTGTACAGTGAAACCTGGGATTCATCCATGAAGAGAACACCTCTCCAAAGTGCCAGACACCATCGAATGTGAGCATTTGCCCACTCAAGTCTGTTATGACAACGAACTGCTGTCCGGTCGAGACCCTGATGAGGACGAGCATGCAGATGAGCTTCCCTGAGACGGTTTCTGACAGATTGTGCAGAAATTCTTTGGTTATACACACCGATTGTTGCAGCAGCGGTCCGGCTGGCTGGTCTCAGACGATCTTAGAGGTGAAGATGCTGATGTGGAGGTCTTGGGCTGGTGTGGTTACACGTGGTCTGCAGTTGTGCGGCCGGTTGGATGTACTGCCAAATTCTCTGAAACACCTTTGGAGACGGCTTATGGTAGGGAATGAGCATTCAATTCACGGGTAACAGAGCTGTTAGTGGACATTCCTGCAGTCAGCAGGCCAATTGCACACTCCCTCAAAACTTGCGACATCTGTGGGATTGTGCTGTGTGACAAAAATGCACATTTTAGAGTGGGCTTTTATTGTGGCCAGCCTAAGGCACACCTGTGCAATAATCATGCTGTCTAATCAGCATCTTGATATTCCACACCTGTGAGGAGGATGGATTATCTCGGCAAAGGAGAAGATCTCACTAACACAGATTTAGACAGATTTGTGAACAATATTTGAGAGAAATAGGCCTTTTGTGTACATAGAAAAAGTCTTAGATCTTTGAGTTCAGCTCATGTGAAATAGGGGCATAAACGTGTTATAAGTGGCATATAATTTTGTTCAGTGTACTATTTAAACAATAGTATTAGTCATAACCTCTGACAATCTAATGTTCAGACTGACAAGCTTGTTACTGTGAGATCTGTGTAAATTGCAGAGTCGTCAGTAATTCCTGTCTCACTTTCTGCTGAACCTGCGTAAGTTTGTATAAAATTTGTATAATGCCAGCATCTGGTCTCCATTGGCTGAACGAGAACAGTGTCTTCTTTGCCCCTCAAACACTGTAGGTTTATCTGAGACTAGAAGAGTTTGGTTCGTGTTGTTCATGTTGAGAAGACACTGTTTTCTGCTGCCATAACAAATCCACTTTGATGAGATTGATACGGTAAAACCTACGCCATCATTACTGTTCGTATCACTGTGTGTCAAGAGCTGAGAAAGAGCTGAAATTCAGATATGCTAACGGCTGTTTGGTTTCTGACTAATCACAACAGACTGGGTCATCTGACCAATTAGAGCAGAGTAGACCAATAACAACAGACTGGGCCATCTGACCAATCAGAGCAGAGTAGACCAATCACAACAGACTGGGCCATCTGACCAATCAGAGCAGAGGAGGCTCTCAGAAAGGAGGAGTTTAGAGAGACTGAATCCTTGATTGAACTGTTTCAGACACTGTGAGAAAAGAGCTGATGCTGCAGTGTATATTATGTAAACACTACAGTAAAAAAAAAAGAAAAGTTTTTTTTACCTTGGATGCATGCAAACCTGTTGAAGGAGGAAACAAAACAAAATTAGGAGTCTTTAAGATAGCATTTGGATGATTTTAAATCTTATTTCAACCAGCCTTCTTTCACATCAAGTGTATTGCTGGCAGTTCGTGATGGTAGTTGGTATTTCTGTAGGCAGCGCAGGTTCAAATGATGATCAACATGACCCAAGTGGAGCCCTGCTGCTGTTCTCGAGCGCTCTCAGGAGATCTGTGGCTGTGTCACCTCCTTATTGAGTAAATAAATGCGCCGCCAGCACTAATAGAATGCAGTCAGAAGAGCTGCGCTTGATAACCGCCTGTTCAGGTCTCCATGGAGACGAGGGACCAGCATCCGTCGGCAGGCCAGCGGAGGACCGGACTGCAACCGCATTAGCATTCCTGCTCATGTCAACTCATGAGGACACACTGATGTCGAGGGAACAAAGAGCTGCTCCTACCATACACAGTTCTGGGTTGTTTTTTTTACGTCAGAAGAATCATCAAGAAACATCATGGCAGTGATAGAGATCAAAACATACACATTTTTCTATCAATTTAGATTATTTGTTCAACATTTTTGAAGCTGAACTTTAATTTCTGTGCTACAAGCATCAGCCAACAGAATTACAAAAATAATAATGACTGTCCTCAACATTTACCTGTCATTGGTCAAATAGATCACGAAAGGGCCAGTCATGAATTACAACTCTAAAATTAGATGTTTAAAAGTAAAAATGTCGGAGGATTTCATTATAAGAAAAGAGCTGAGTCATGTTTCGGGTCAGAGGTCACTTATCATGTGTCGGGTCAGAGGTCACTCGTCATGCGTCAGGTCAGAGGTCACTCGTCATGCATTGGGTTAGAGGGCACTCATCATGTGTCGGGTCAGAGGTCACTTGTCATGCGTCGGGTCAGTGGTCACTTATGTGTCGGGTCAGAGGTCACTCGTCATGCGTCGGGTCAGAGGTCACTCATCATGGATCAGGTCAGAGGGCACTCATCATGTGTCGGGTCAGAGGTCACTCGTCATGCCTCGGGTCAGTGGTCTCTTATCATGTGTCGGGTCAGAGGTCACTCGTCATGCGTCGGGTCAGAGGTCACTCGTCATGCCTCGGGTCAGTGGTCACTTATGTGTCGGGTCAGAGGTCACTCATCATGCGTCGGGTCAGTGGTCACTTATCATGTGTCGGGTCAGAGGTCACTCATCATGCGTCGGGTCAGTGGTCACTTATCATGTGTCGGGTCAGAGGTCACTCATCATGCGTCGGTCAGAGGTCACTCATCATGCGTCGGTCAGTGGTCACTTATGCGTCGGGTCAGTGGTCACTCATCATGTGTTGGGTTAGAGGTCACTCATCATGCGTCGGTCAGTGGTCACTCATCATGCGTCGGGTCAGAGGTCACTCATCATGCGTCGGTCAGTGGTCACTTATGCGTCGGGTCAGTGGTCACTCATCATGTGTTGGGTTAGAGGTCACTCGTCATGCTTCGGTTAGAGGTCAAGTCAAGTCATCTTCATTTATATTTATATAGCGCTTTTAACAACGTAGATTGTTTCAAAGCAGCTTTACAGAAATAAACATATAATTTAAGGTAACAGAGATTGTTTTGTCTTTATAGCGGTTCTTGAATAATGTTATTTCCAGCTAAAGTTAGTTTTGATTGATTCACTTCCATTGAAATGATCATTTGTTTTTAAATTAGGGGCCGCTAAGACCAGTGCTTTAAGTGGGCCGGTACGCACCGGTACTCAGTACCGCCACTTCCAAATATAGCTCTTGAGCGTACCGCCACCTCTCTGTGCGCCCAGAACGTGCTTTTAGCGTACCGGTACGCTCATTTGCACATCTGTTTTAATCCTTTGGCTGCGCTGCCGCTTTTCAGAGCGCCCTTCACAATGCACGCTTCCTATTACCCATACACCCTTGAGTTTTACAAGTGAAAAGCGCATGCGTCGCTTTTGCCGCTGTCAGTGTTAGCTGCTCGGTTGGTTAAACCCCGCGAAGGTCCGTGAAGACTGAAGATCGTGTAATGACGTAGGGCTAGCTCATTGGTTGCACGTCAGAAGCGCCCGCGCCATTGGATGTGCAGTTGCCGCAGCACAGCCTATGAGCGAGCCAGATGCTCAATGTGTTTTACATATAAGCTTCATTAAATCAGAATCAGAAAAGGAGTTTCCCCTGCACATTCACTATATAAAATTCACTGGAGGAAAAAGTTTGCGTGGCCGTCGTCAGATTTGGAAGTCGCTCAAAAGGCTCTTTCGCGGTTGTGGCTTCAGTCGACTTCAGTGAGGCGCGGTGGTTTATGGGATGAGTAGTTCCTTCGCTCGGAAATGAAAATATGTACACAGTCTTGTACCTTTGACTTTTTTTGGACTCGAAATGATATGTTGTATGCTTATGAGTTCATGCTCTGAAACTCTTTAGATACGTTTTTTCCAAAACGTCAATGGGAGAAATGAATGGGAAATTTACTTCCGGCACCGAAGCTCTCTCGGGCTGTGGGCGGGACTGTGATGCTACAGACAAACATTTAATTTTGTAACAGAATAAAAGTTTTTTATTTTTTTACAAATGTAATTTTACTCTGTTTATTAATGTTTTTACCCAACATTTGTGCAGTTTTTGGAGGATTTATGATATCTTTTAAATTTCTATAAATAAATAAATATTTATTTAAATAAGCTTTTTACAACAAAAAAAAAACCAGCATTTTATGTCAAATTCACTTTATAAAAGACCCAGATTTCTAACTTTCATTCATGGAGATACAATGGATAATTGTACATGGTTTAATGTAAGATTTTTGGCCATTTTTTGGAAAATGCAGTTTTAAAATAAAATAAAAATCACTTTAACAACTAGATGGCTATAGAGCTCCACTATATGCTATTTGCTATTTGACTAATCAAAATATATCTTTTCACAAGTTTTTCCAGTTGGATTCATATCCACATTTTGTACATTTTATTTATGTTCAGTAGCTCTTTCTAGCTCAAGCAAATCCACAAACTAATAAAAGGATTTATTATTTTTTATAAGGTCGTCTGCTGACTGCTGTTTATATAAAACCCCTTCAATATAGTTGTTGTTACCTCAGGGGAGGAGGGGAGAAGGCAAAAAATAAATAACTAAATAATAATAATAGAGTACCGCCACTTCTTTTGGGCCACTTAAAGCACTGGCTAAGACGACGCCGTTCTCTATAAACAGACTTTAAACGTGAACCTGTGATAAACGCTGATGGCGTTCACATGCGCATTGAGAACTGATTCTATAGTTATGTGCGTTTCAATATACACTCACCGGCCACTTTATTAGGTACCCCATGCTAGTAACGGGTTGGACCCCCTTTTGCCTTCAGAACTGCCTCAATTCTTCGTGGCATAGATTCAACAAGGTGCTGGAAGCATTCCTCAGGGAGTTTGGTCCATATTGACATGATGGCATCACACAGTTGCCGCAGATTTGTCGGCTGCACATCCATGATGCGAATCTCCCGTTCCACCACATCCCAAAGATGCTCTATTGGATTGAGATCTGGTGACTGTGGAGGCCATTTGAGTACAGCGAACTCATTGTCATGTTCAAGAAACCAGTCTGAGATGATTCCAGCTTTATGACATGGCGCATTATCCTGCTGAAAGTAGCCATCAGAAGTTGGGTACATTGTGGTCATAAAGGGATGGACATGGTCAGCAACAATACTCAGGTAGGCTGTGGCGTTGCAACGATGCTCAATTGGTACCAAGGGGCCCAAAGAGTGCCAAGAAAATATTCCCCACACCATGACACCACCACCACCAGCCTGAACCGTTGATACAAGGCAGGATGGATCCATGCTTTCATGTTGTAGACGCCAAATTCTGACCCTACCATCCGAATGTCGCAGCAGAAATCGAGACTCATCAGACCAGGCAACGTTTTTCCAATCTTCTATTGTCCAATTTCGATGAGCTTGTGCAAATTGTAGCCTCAGTTTCCTGTTCTTAGCTGAAAGGAGTGGCACCCGGTGTGGTCTTCTGCTGCTGTAGCCCATCTGCCTCAAAGTTCGACGTACTGTGCGTTCAGAGATGCTCTTCTGCCCACCTTGGTTGTAACGGGTGGTTATTTGAGTCACTGTTGCCCTTCTATCAGCTCGAACCAGTCTGGCCATTCTCCTCTGACCTCTGGCATCAACAAGGCATTTCCGCCCACAGAACTGCCGCTCACTGGATGTTTTTTCTTTTTCGGACCATTCTCTGTAAACCCTAGAGATGGTTGTGCGTGAAAATCCCAGTAGATTAGCAGTTTCTGAAATACTCAGACCAGTCCTTCTGGCACCAACAATCATGCCACGTTCAAAGTCACTCAAATCACCTTTCTTCCCCATACTGATGCTCGGTTTGAACTGCAGGAGATTGTCTTGACCATGTCTACATGCCTAAATGCACTGAGTTGCCGCCATGTGATTGGCTGCTTAGAAATTAAGTGTTAAGGAGCAGTTGGACAGGTGTACCTAATAAAGTGGCCGGTGAGTGTATGTGCGCAGGTTTGTAATTCCCTACAAACCATGCCTAAACAAACTACTTGTCTTGCCTTTAAATTTTTATACAGAATTTTATTTTATTTGATCACTTCGGGGTGGGTACACAAACCGAATTTCCCACAACGCTTTATCTGTAGAGTGGGAAAGGGATCCTCCATAGGGAGAGGCTAGTTGGCACTTCAGCACTGCATTGTCATCGGGTCCAGCGAAGGTCCTAGTCAGATCTGGATACGGCCTGGATCCGGCAGGCTGCGGGAAAACCTTGGCATAAACAAAGACACTAAAGCAACTAATTAGCGTAGATGCCATTCTTCTTATGATGTAACGAGTACATCAGGGTTTAAGGGAAGTGTTCCCAGTTCCGGCTGACCTAATCTATGCAGCCTAACATTGAATTATAGAAGTCTATGTAGTGAACTTATTTCTCCTAAAGTGTAGAAGATTCAGAAGCGAAGACCAGGAGACTCGAGTGTATCTTTTGCAGGTTCTTTATTGAGCACAAAAGCTTGTTCATTGCTGTAGTCTTCAAAGCTCGCTCGTCTCGCGTCTAACTAAGGGAGAAATTCCCTCACAATTATAACAATCTTAAAAGGGGAGGGACTTACAAAGCATGTGAATGATGGGAACAGGTTTAGGAAACCAGTTCTAGATTGAAACTGTTGCCCATCTCAGTCCAAATCAAATTCCTATTCAGACACCGAGAGTTAAGAAAACAGGACCAAGGGTCTTATACTTCTTATATGTCAGGAAGAAGCAATTAAGAGTTTCAGTAATCTGACAAATACAGAAAAACAGGATTTGCCAGATTCTCGTGCTGGAAACTGTTTCAAAGCTGATATTCTAACCTGAAATGCACATTCTCAGTTATAATTTGGTATTGGAATCTAAATTGAACATTTAACACTTCATCTATAATGTATTATGTGTATGCAAGGGCAAAGAGATGTGTCTTTAATCGAGCTTTGAACTGACAGAGTGTGTCTGCTTCCCAGACAATGGTAGGAAGACTGTTCCAGAGTTTTGGTGCTAAAAGGATCTACCGCCAGCAGTCGATTTTGATATTCTAGGTATTATTAACTGGCCGGAATATTGAGATGGCAATAGACGTGAAGGACTATAATGCGTTAGGAGCTCGCTCAAGTTCTGCGGAGCTAAACCATTTAGTGCTTTGTAAATAATCAACAATATTTTAAAATGTACACGATGTTTAATAGGCAGCCAATGCAGTGTTGACAGAACCGGGCTAATATGGTCATATTTCCTGGTTCTGGTAAGAACTCAAGCTGCTGTGTTTTGAACTAGCTGTAGTTTGTTTATTAAGCGTGCAGGGCAACCACCCAGTAGAGCATTATAATAATCTAGTCTTGATGTCATGAATGCATGAACTAATTGTTCCGCATTTGTCAATGAGAGCATATGGCATAATTTAGATATATTTTTAAGATGGAAAAATTTGGTTTTACAGATACTAGACACGTGACTTTCAAATGAAAGATTGGTATCAAAGAGCACACTAACCGACGACGAAGACTTAACAGAGCAGCCATCAAGTGTTAGACAGTCTTCTAGGTTATTACGTGTGGACGTTTTTTGTCCAATAATTAGAATCTCTGTTTTTCCAGAATTTAGTAGTAGGAAATTACTAGTCATCCAATTTTTTTATATCAGCTATGCATTCCGTTAATTTTGTGAATTGGTAAATTTCGTAATATACAGAAATATACAGCTTATAATATACAGAGTATCATCAGTATAACAGTGAAAACTAATTCCATGTTTCCTAATGATATCTCCTAATGGTAGCATGTACAGAGTGAACAGCAGCGGTCCTAGTACTGAGCCTTGTGGTACGCCATACTGAACTTGTGATCGATAAGACATCTCTTCATTTACTGCTACAAACTGATAACGGTCAGATAAGTATGATTTAAACCATGCTAGTGCAATTCCACTAATGCCAACATAGTTTTCTAGTCTATTTAAAAGAATGTTGTGGTCAATAGTATCAAATGCAGCTTAAAGGTTTTTGGTACGTATCCTAGAGACAAAGAAGAATTAATGATATTAAGAAGAGGATCTATGACATCTGGAAGCATCACTTTCAGTAGTTTAGTTGGTATAGGGTCTAGCATACATGTTGTCGATTTAGATCAATTAACGAGTTTGCAAAATTCTTCCTCTCCTATAGCAACAAATTTACATTTATGCATTTGGCAGACGCTTTTATCCAAAGCGACTTACATTGCATTTCAAGGTACACATTTTACATTCTTATCAGTTCTTGCTTTCCCTGGTGTCTATCCAGGTCTAGACTTCATTAAAGGTCCCGTTCTATGCCCCTTTTCACAAGATGTAAAATGAGTCTCTGATGTCCCCAGAGTGTGTCTGTGAAGTTTCAGCTCAAAATACCCAACAGATCATTTTTTACAGCATGTTTAAATTGTCTGTTTTGAGGACTCAGAAAAACGCGCTGTTTTAGTGTGTGCCCTTTAAATGCAAATAAGCTCCTGCTTCACGACACAGGGGGCGGAGCTTCAAGAGCTCGCACTCAGACTCTTAGGACAATTTCATCTCATGGAATAATGATAACATCAGCAACTCTCAGTAACGGTGTTCATTTCGAGTCGGACAATAATGCCTACAGAGTCAGAGGGCTGTATAGAGATGGAACAGGTATAGTTTAGTAGTTTAATTACGGTTATTATAACGTATTTGTCATCTGCTTGTATGTATCCATTATTTATTAATAGCCTACAAGTCTGCTGTGTCAGACCAGGTTCGAATGATGATCAAACATAAACTGATGAGTTTAATAAAGTTTATTGTACATCACACAAAAGATGAAGCGTCAGTTTTACTTCAGAAAATCACCGTAAGACCTGAGTAACCACAGTAAGTTATAAGAAGTGCGCGAGTTGAGGGAGCATTCCCGTGGGCGGAGGTTAGTCAGAGAGCTGTTCTACTGACGTCATTAAAGAAGGAAGTAGAGGGATGTAGTCCAAACGAGCCGTTCACTGTAGGCGACTTCTGTTAAATAAAATATCTCGCTTGGCATTGAACTTTGAGCTTTATAATTTTACAGATATTATTTATACTCTAACAACAACATTACACACTAACTTAAGTTTGAAACATGGGATCACGAAGAACGGGACCTTTAAGGCATGAGAAGAAATAATCTAATGAAAATTCATTTCTTGGTTTGGTTGGGAGATATATAGTTAGAGGTCGTCAGCTTAACAATGATAACTTATGTTATGTTTCTGGAATATTGAGCCTAAAGGGAGCATGTTGAGGGAAAACAAAAGAGGACCAAGTATAGATCCCTGTGGAACACCGCAATGGATCAGCGTAGAGGATGAAGTGACTGACCCGAAATTTACAGAGAAGGTCCTCCCCTTTAAGTATGAGATGAACCTCTGTAATGCCCTGGACCCCAACAACACACTCAAAATGATTTCAGAAGAATATGAATAGTGTCAAATGAGGCACTAATATCTAAAAGTATCCGAACAGCAGAAGACCCAGAATCAATGGACAGCAGAATGTCAACGGTATACTGCTATGGCATGTCAAAGCACAAGCTCTTCTTTTGTACAGCAGAATAATAAGATAAATGCTGCTGTTTGTGACTTTCTGTAAATGTACAGAAAGTTCAAGTTTAATGCTGTGATCATAACTGAGATCTTGTGCAGTCATACGCTATCATGTGACCTCACTACATTAGGCCATTTTATACGTTTATACATTTTAATTTGCAGTTTTAAACAAAAAATAAAGGTCAGACTGGTCAAATAATGAGTCATTAAAATTGCATAGCTTTCATTTGCACACAGAAAGTGCCCATTCTGAGCGCAGTGTACATGTTAAACACTATTTAACACTGTGTGTGAGTATCTGGAACAGCATGATGAAACTGCGTGTCAGGTGTGAAGCGAATCCTCAGTGAGGGATGACGACATCCCAGCAGCTGTTTCTGGAGTCGTGAGCTCCTCCACAGGACAGACAGCAGATCAAACAGATCATTCATCAAACACCAGCGGATGATCGTGTGAATCCTTCACAGAACCAACACCAAATGTCAACCGAACGCAGAATGGATTTACGAGCAGTTACACCTCATTCTGCTCGTGCTTCACGAGTGACATCGCTCTGATGATGAGGCCAGTGACTCCAGTTCAACGGCTCAAGCCAGGAACTATAACTATGAGTTAATGAGTTTTAGTTTAATGTGCGCTTGAGTCAGACTGATACAGATACGTGAGATTAAAGAGTGATGCACTGTAGAGTTTCATCATACAGGTGTTTATACTGCGTTACCAGTGCACACGGGGCGGCAGTGGCTCAGTGGTTCCTTGCATGGCTGACACCGCCGTCAGTGTATGAATGTGTGAGTGAATGGGTGAATGAGAGGCAAGATGTAAAGCGCTTTGGTGGCCATTGGGTCTATGAAAGCGCTATATAAATGCAATCCATTTACCATTTGTTCAGAAAGCAGCTGGACTCTAGGATTTTTGAGAGGTTTTAGGGCTTAAGAAGATATTTAGTCTGTGTTACATTACAATAGAATAACATCAGCCCTTTTGGAAAGTCCATCTCTCTCTTCAGATGTGCTGTTTTCTCAGGCTCTCCTCTAGTGTCAGACACTTGATCACGTGATGGTATCAGATCCCTTGAGTTACTCTGGAGTAATGTAAAATCCACACTGAATCAGAAGACATTACAGAGACAAGCTGTGCGTTACAGTGATTTTACCAGGGTAAAGCATGTTCTTAAGCACAAAAGAGCAAGAAATAAATAGAGTAGAGCTTGGAAACTGGTGGAGGATTTCTGGGGGAAGATTCACAATAAACCACAAGTTCTGTTTCTTTCTCACACAACACTATTAAATGACGTTGTTTTTTGCAGCTTGACAGTCATGGTCACGGTGACCTAGAATTGATAAAAACAAAACAAAAATGCATTTACATCAATGCAGTTCAGTCCTTTAATAGAATAATTTGTGCTTTGAAATCCTCTGGTACACTTGGTCCATAGACATCCAGTGTGCTCTGAGCATGATTTGTGTTTGTGTGTGTGTTCAGGCATACAGTACGTGTGAGTGATTTTCAGAGGATGTTTTGAAGCCACACTGTCAGAAAACGTCCGGCCAGACACGCTGAAGTAATATTGTTCTCTCTTGGACGTCATGCCGTGTAATTACAAGCACATGAACACACTCAGCGTCACACATCTCCTCACAGCTTCACTGGAACAGCAATTTAACGACGGATCGATTTTGCAGTCATTATGAACGAGACGGGTGAGGAACAGACGTCCAGCTCTTTTACATGAAGCCTGCGCGTTTGGAAACAGCAAACATCATTACCTGCTGAGATCTGCCTGAGGAAAACACCAGCTTTAAAACATTCATCATCAGGGATGAGTGAAACACACACACACACGCGCGCACACACACACGTGAGGGCTTCAGGTTCAGCTCTGCATATTATACATGTTTGCATCAAGCTGGGGAAATACACTTTAGAGATTGGGTAAGGTACAATAATAAAATATTTACACCACTGAATGTTTTTTGTTGAGTTTACAATGCCTTGAAAACATGGAGGGAAACTGTGAGTCTGAAATGTCTCTACCATTGTAAAATATTTAACTGATTTAATCACCAAAAACATATTTACCTGTCTTTATCATGTTGAGTGTAACTTTGTTATTGTATGATTTTGCCCATTAAGAAAAATGTAACGTTCTTTAAAGTAGTGATAACCAGGAAGTGACATTTTTTTTATTTAAATTAAATATTATAACAAAATAAAATTACACAAATCAGGGTTTTAAACTGTGCTTTGACAAATAAACCAAATTAAGTAAATAAAACAGCTTTTATAGGCCTACTTAGTTTGACCTCTTGACATTTACTGAAGCTACTTTAATCTCCATTCGTTCAACAAGAAAAAAACATTATGATAGGGAGATTCAAAGATTCATTCACATTCTTTGTAAGGTTTTTTTTTTTTACAGAAAACTGTATTTATTAATATCCCCTTATTAATAATTATTTTTCTGTCCAATCAGACAGCTGTGAATGTGTTTATGACTGTTTCCACCAGGTATTAAGTGACTTCTGTGATCGGATTACAGGCTATCAACAGACTGTCATGATCGGATCACTGAACACACAGTGAAGCTCTGCCCACTCACCTGTCAATCAAACACTGCTCCGCCCACTCACCTGTCAAACACTGCCCCGCCAACTCACCTGTCAATCAAACACTGCTCCGCTCACTCACCTGTCAATCAAACACTGCTCCGCCCACTCACCTGTCAATCAAACACTGCTCCGCCCACTCACCTGTCAAACACTGCTCCGCTCACTCACCTGTCAATCAAACACTGCTCCGCCAACTCACCTGTCAATCAAACACTGCTCCGCTCACTCACCTGTCAAACACTGCCCCGCCAACTCACCTGTCAATCAAACACTGCTCCGCTCACTCACCTGTCAATCAAACACTGCTCCGCTCACTCACCTGTCAATCAAACACTGCTCCGCCCACTCACCTGTCAATCAAACACTGCTCCGCCCACTCACCTGTCAATCAAACACTGCTCCGCTCACTCACCTGTCAATCAAACACTGCTCCGCCCACTCACCTGTCAATCAAACACTGCTCCGCCCACTCACCTGTCAATCAAACACTGCTCCGCCCACTCACCTGTCAATCAAACACTGCTCCGCCCACTCACCTGTCAATCAAACACTGCTCCGCCCACTCACCTGTCAATCAAACACTGCTCCACCCACTCACCTGTCAATCAAACACTGCCCACCCAACTCACCTATCAATCAAACACTGCTCCGCCCACTCACCTGTCAATCAAACACTGCTCCGCCCACTCACCTGTCAATCAAACACTGCTCCACCCACTCACCTGTCAATCAAACACTGCCCCGCCCACTCACCTGTCAATCAAACACTCCTCCGCCCACTCACCTGTCAATCAAACACTGCTCCGCCCACTCACCTGTCAATCAAACACTGCCACAGTTTGAATTCTCCTGGTTATGTGCAGCTTTAAATTACCTTGATATAGACAGTACATTTTGGAAGATCTCGAACACAGAGTTCACATCTAAAATTCATTCATTTCACAAAAATAACAACGAGCGCTCTGCTCTCTTCATCACATGTGTGACGGATCACCTGAGATGAGATGTTACTGTAAACAGAGCCTTTGACGAGCGTTGTGTCGGTCAGAGATTCTCAGCAGACAATCATATTTCCTTCAATGTTTTGCTGCATGTATCATAATTCATGATTCACGTGAGATGAGTCAAACTGAAGATAAGCAGACACTGAGTTTATGGCGCTGACAGAAGACAGACATTCATCAGTGGATGTTTATGGCACATGTCATTTATATATGTGAGAGTCGGAACAGAAGGGCCAAAGTCTGCGCTGGGAATCCGGAGTGTGTGTGATGTGGAAGCGTTTACTGACCTCAGATTCAGTGAAATGATTCTCGTTCAACCCTTTTATGACATTTCTCCCTTTAAAAACAGCCACTTCATCTCAGTGACATCATACCGTATATGGATTAATCTATAATTTCACCATGTTTAGGCTATATAAATACAGATACATTTAGTAGTCAACAAATATTGACTACTGTATATTGACTGTAAGAATGTGCGCTGTTGTAAAGCTGTTAGAATAATCATTGCACAAAAAAAAGAGACATGTTTGCATGTTTTGAAAGAGAAATGCTAATATTAACAACATTAATAACGACAATTATTCATATATTTTCAGTTGTATTGTGTGATTAATTTTAAGGTCACATATCACATATTACACACATCAAATTGATTATCCTTCTGGGAGGAACACATGCTGGACTCTGAGCTTTAGCCAGTGATTTACTGCGTTCAGGAGAAACCGTCTCAAATGAACCAATAAAAGCAGGCAGGGTTCCCTATATATGACTTCAACAGCAGCGATAACAGTAATTCTATGCCGTGTCGTAATGATGACGCTGAAGCCGGGATCGTAATGCGCTAGTTTATGATCGAATCAGAGAAAAAAATGCACAAGTGTGGTTTCTCGAGAGAGAAATCGCTGCTTATAAGCAAATTTAAGACATTACATGTCACATCGATGTCACGTGTCTTTACGGGATTTTTACGGGTTGTGTGTGAACGCACTCTCTGATTCCGGAAAATCACTGGCAGTGTGAATGAACCAAAATCAAACAAACCCGGGTCATTTTTTTTTTTAAAACACTTCATCAAAACACTTTATCCGTGTATTTTCCGGAATCTCTGTGTGAAAGGGGCTTGACAGTAACTCTATGACAGTAACTATGACAGTAACAGTAACTCTATGACAGTAACAGTAACTCTATGACAGTAACTATGACAGTAACAGTAACTCTATGACAGTAACTCTATGACAGTAACAGTAACTCTATGGCAGTAACTCTATGACAGTAACAGTAACTATATGGCAGTAACAGTAACTCTATGACAGTAACAGTAACTATATGGCAGTAACAGTAACTCTATGACAGTAACAGTAACTATGACAGTAACAGTAACTCTATGACAGTAACAGTAACTATGACAGTAACAGTAACTCTATGACAGTAACAGTAACTCTATGACAGTAACAGTAACTCTATGACAGTAACAGTAACTCTATGACAGTAACAGTAACTATGACAGTAACAGTAACTCTATGACAGTAACAGTAACTATGACAGTAACTCTATGACAGTAACAGTAACTATGACAGTAACAGTAACTCTATGACAGTAACAGTAACTCTATGGCAGTAACTCTATGACAGTAACAGTAACTCTATGACAGTAACCATGACAGTAACAGTAACTCTATGACAGTAACTCTATGACAGTAACTATGACAGTAACAGTAACTATATGGCAGTAACTATGACAGTAACAGTAACTATATGACAGTAACAGTAACTCTATGACAGTAACAGTAACTCTATGACAGTAACAGTAACTCTATGACAGTAACTCTATGACAGTAACAGTAACTCTATGACAGTAACAGTAACTCTATGACAGTAACAGTAACTCTATGACAGTAACTCTATGACAGTAACAGTAACTCTATGACAGTAACAGTAACTCTATGACAGTAACAGTAACTATGACAGTAACAGTAACTCTATGACAGTAACAGTAACTATGACAGTAACAGTAACTCTATGACAGTAACAGTAACTATGACAGTAACCATGACAGTAACAGTAACTCTATGACAGTAACAGTAACTCTATGACAGTAACCATGACAGTAACAGTAACTCTATGACAGTAACCATGACAGTAACAGTAACTCTATGACAGTAACAGTAACTCTATGACAGTAACCATGACAGTAACAGTAACTCTATGACAGTAGCAGTAACTCTATGACAGTAACCATGACAGTAACAGTAACTCTATGACAGTGACAGTAACAGTAACTCTATGGCAGTAGCAGTAACTCTATGACAGTAACCATGACAGTAACAGTAACTCTATGACAGTGACAGTAACAGTAACTCTATGACGGTAACTCTATGACAGTAACTATGACAGTAACAGTAACTTTATGACAGTAACCATGACAGTAACAGTAACTCTATGACAGTAACTCTATGACAGTAACTATGACAGTAACAGTAACTCTATGACAGTAACTCTATGACAGTAACAGTAACTCTATGGCACTAACTCTATGACAGTAACAGTAACTCTATGACAGTAACAGTAACTCAATGACAGTAACCATGACAGTAACAGTAACTCTATGACAGTAACTATGACAGTAACAGTAACTATATGTCAGTAACTCTATGACAGTAACCATGACAGTAACAGTAACTCTATGACAGTAACCATGACAGTAACAGTAACTCTATGACAGTAACAGTAACTCTATGACAGTAACCATGACAGTAACAGTAACTCTATGACAGTAGCAGTAACTCTATGACAGTAACCATGACAGTAACAGTAACTCTATGACAGTGACAGTAACAGTAAC
>JAULUF010000062.1:2157500-2215000 GCA_031834385.1 Semotilus atromaculatus
CTGGTGTGAACGGGCCTTTACTCAGTGACTGTCGGTCAGACGCAAGGTCAGGGTTACAGCTGCTAATCATGTGCCATCACAAGGACTCTTTTCTCAGAGATTTTAGATTTATATAAACAGGAATATCAATGTAGGGATGCACAGATATAGACATTTTGACTTATACAATAACCAATAATTATTCAGCTGATATATTCACTACCATTTGGGGTCGGTAAGATTGTTTAATGTAACTTCATGTATTTCAAGCATTTATTTGATCAAAAATACAGGAAAAAAATGTTGAAAAATATTATTCCAATTTAAAATAAGCTGTTTTCTGTGTGAATATATAGTAAAGTGTAATTTATTCCTGTGATCAAAGCTGTATTTTCAGCATTTTACTCCAGTCTTCAGTGTCACATGATCATTCAGAAATCAGGATAATATGTTGATTTAATGCTCAAGAAACATTTATGATTTTATCAATGTTGAAAACAGTTCATAACAATGTTGAAACCATCATACATTTTATTTTGCAGGATTTTTTTTATTAATAATTTTTTTTAAAGAAAAGCATTTATTTGAAATAGAAATCTTTAGTAACATTATAAATATCTTTACTGTCAATTTTGATCAACTTTTAAGTGTCCTTGATGAATAAAAGTATTAATTTCTTTAAAAAAAAAAATCCAATACTGACCCCAAACTGGTAGTGAACAGTAGTTTTTTAAAACAGTATTCATAACAAAAACTAAATTGAAATAGATAGAATAACCCCTAATTTTATCAAATTAATATTCTATAATTATTTGTATATGACTGTTCATAGCTGATATGATAAAACTAAGTGTCTGTTACACTGAAGCTACAATCGATAAATGCACATGAATGTTTGTTGTGCTTTTTATAGTACTTTTTTAAGCTGGCACATACATATAATTCACTGTTTGAAATGAATAAAATAATCCCTGATAATACTCTCTGCTTCTATTCCAGCACATCAGCTGAGAAGTTACAATGCTGATTTGCGCACCCATAAATCGTGCATCCCTAAAGTAATGGAAAACGTCACAGTCTCTACTACTGCAAACAAACACAGTGGGAGTGAATCTGCGTCTAGTGCCCTCAGTAGTAGGGTAGTGAGGGGTTGAAGTACACTACACAGAGACAGTGAAGGAGGAGCACGTACTTGTCCGTTCAGCACGCTGCCTGCTTTGCAGAAGATCTGCAAGATAAACAACACATTTAGCAACCTGAAGTGATTTCACCACAGCACATCAGAAACCATCACAATCACACAGATGGTCTGTGATGAAGCATGACGAGATCCCACTGATTCACCTCAACACGTCTGCTCAATCACGGCTGATTAATACTCCTGAGATCATGCTTTGCAGATTTATGAACAATTAGGCAGCTTTGATTCCAGGGCTGCATGTCATGATTGTGACAAAAATGACGTTGCTGATTATTTCCCTTGATGCTGTAATTATCATGAATAATATTGAATATGCACAATACATTACACCACATCTACTCCTTGCTGATTCGAATGTCATTGGAAAAAACACATTGTCTACAGTCAGTGCATCTCATTCAATAGTGAATCCCAAATCATTTGAAAGGGCACCTATTATGCCCTTAGCATTTATTATTATCAGATACACCATTCATGCAGTGTGTAATACAGCGGTTTGTGAATGTAAAAAGCAAAAAACAACAGACTGGGCCATCTGACCAATCAGAGCAGAGTAGACCAGTCACAACAGACTGGGCCATCTGACCAATCAGAGCAGAGTAGACCAATCACAACAGACTGGGCCATCTGACCAATCAGAGCAGAGTAGACCAATCACAACAGACTGGGCCATCTGACCAATCAGAGCAGAGTAGACCAATCACAACAGACTGGGCCATCTGACCAATCAGAGCAGAGCAGACCAGTCACAACAGACTGGGCCATCTGACCAATCAGAGCAGAGTAGACCAATCACAACAGACTGGGCCATCTGACCAATCAGAGCAGAGTAGACCAATCACAACAGACTGGGCCATCTGACCAATCAGAGCAGAGTAGACCAATCACAACAGACTGGGCCATCTGACCAATCAGAGCAGAGTAGACCAATCACAACAGACTGGGCCATCTGACCAATCAGAGCAGAGTAGACCAATCACAACAGACTGGACCATCTGACCAATCAGAGCAGAGTAGACCAATCACAACAGACTGGGCCATCTGACCAATCAGAGCAGAGTAGACCAATCACAACAGACTGGGCCATCTGACCAATCAGAGCAGAGTAGACCAATCACAACAGACTGGGCCATCTGACCAATCAGAGCAGAGTAGACCAATCACAACAGACTGGGCCATCTGACCAATCAGAGCAGAGTAGACCAATCACAACAGACTGGGCCATCTGACCAATCAGAGCAGAGTAGACCAATCACAACAGACTGGGCCATCTGACCAATCAGAGCAGAGTAGACCAATCACAACAGACTGGGCCATCTGACCAATCAGAGCAGAGTAGACCAATCACAACAGACTGGGCCATCTGACCAATCAGAGCAGAGTAGACCAATCACAACAGACTGGGCCATCTGACCGAGCAGAGCAGAGTAGACCAATCACAACAGACTGGACCATCTGACCAATCAGAGCAGAGTAGACCAATCACAACAGACTGGACCATCTGACCAATCAGAGCAGAGTAGACCAATCACAACCTTTAGCATCATCCTACGCACATCTTTATAAATGAGGCCACAGATCTCACAACGAAACAGAGATGATCCAGTCAAGTCAAGTAAAAAAAAAAAAAAAAAAAGTCCTACTACACTGCCAAAAATGTATTGAGAGATATATTCTTTAAAGACAATTCTTAATCTCTAACACAACTTCATATTTCAAAGGCTCATTGGAAAAACATGCATGCGGTGACATTACTGCAAAATGATATGTTGATATTAATGATATTATGTTGGTTGTTGTATGTATCACTGCAGTTCAGAAAATAAATGTTCGGTGAGTGACGTAAAAAGGATAATGTTCGCGTTAGAAAATAACGTACTATCTACAATAAACCCCAAATATACCCAATAGTGTTACATTTGAGAAAAAAAACACATTTTGTGAAGTAACATGCCGTTTCTTTGAGCTGTTTCATCATGACTGGTGTTTCTCAGACTCGTACCCGAGCGCTTCACTGCACGAGAATACCAGCAGAAACAACACACATATGATTAACATATGATGAAAATGTCCAAATGTTTTAGTTCATAAATCATGCACTATGATAATTAAAGTGTGTTGAGCTCATGAGCGTGAAAATAAGTCTTTAATTAGAGGAATAATAGGAATAATAAAAAGGATAAAAAAATAAATAAAAAGGAATAATAGGTGAGTTGAATCCCTGATGAAGGCTTGTGATGCCGAAACGCATCTTTTAAAGGTTTAAGATGACCAAGCCATAACAATAAAGGCTTTTTAATCTTTCTAAAGTGAGTGCCTTGGAGTTTTCTGAATTTTTGCTACAAAAAGGAACAATAGTTGTGAGTGTGTTACTGCCACTAGTGTTTATTGCATGTATTGGTGTGTTTTTTGGTGTTTTTCCACTGAGTCTGTGTTCAGAGGTTTATCTAGTCTAAAGATCCAAGCATCCCTGAAACAAGCCAGACGCAGGGACAGAATGAGCGGATGGCATTTCCTCAGGAAGCTTTATCTCCTGTCAGCTGATCTGGGAGGGGTTTTATACGCAGAGGTCACGACCTCACCTCTCCCCGATCAACCTGAGCTTCCCATCCAGGAACAGTGTGCTTTACTGGAGGACGTCTGTTGTCTTCGCCCACTTCAGTGAGCAAAGCGCCAGCTGCTATTTCCAGAACTCCTCCTCAGAGAAACGCTGGAGAGCGGCCAGAGTCTCTCACAACCGCCACACAAATACAATATAACAACCAACATGCCACATCACAGCCTTGTCTTTTTGCATCTTACATTTTTAATGTCCAAATGAGTTTAATTTGCCATCTTTATAGCTTTAAGAGCTGCTGACTTTGATATAATGCTCATTTATTTAAGTATCTAACCAATCAACCAAGATGGTTTACATGGTGAGGAGCTACAAGATTCATAGGGTCATGTAGAGCCGGTGTGTTTGCTTCTCCTGTGCGAGAGTGAAATGTTTCCAGAATGGCCACCGGCTAAAAGAGGTAAATGTGTTTGTTTCTACACTCATCTAGTGTACTGGGGTGCTATCATACAGCCGGAGCAATGCAGCGCCAGACGCGACGCAAGTGTGTTGTGCTAGTTTCAGCCCGACGCAGTTATCATTTTCACGTCCTGCGCCTCATTGTTTAAAGTCCCTGTTAAGGCAAAAAAAAAAAAAAAATCTGAACACATTATAAATGTTAGAAATGTATTGCTAAAACATATTACACAGACTGTGACCTGTGAAGTACTGAATTGTGGAGTTAGACCGTTAAACAGTTTTTCACCATTGCTATTTTGCCGGATTTTTTGGGCGGGGCTAAAAGGGGGCTCGATGACGCACTGGAGCCCCCAAGCTCCTGGACACGCCCCTACTTGATGACGCACTGGAGCCCCTGAGCTCCTGGACACGCCCCTACTCGATGACGCACTGGAGCCCCTGAGCTCCTGGACACGCCCCTACTCGATGACGCACTGGAGCCCCTGAGCTCCTGGACACGCCTGGACGCACTGGAGCCCCTGAGCTCCTGGACACGCCTACTCGATGACGCACTGGAGCCACTGAGCTCCTGGACACGCCCCTACTCGATGACGCACTGGAGCCCCTGAGCTCCTGGACACGCCCCTACTCGATGACGCACTGGAGCCCCTGAGCTCCTGGACACGCCTACTCGATGACGCACTGGAGCCCCTGAGCTCCTGGACACGCCCCTACTCGATGACGCACTGGAGCCCCTGAGCTCCTGGACACGCCCCTACTCGATGACACACTGGAGCCCCTGAGCTCCTGGACACGCCCCTACTCGATGACGCACTGGAGCCCCTGAGCTCCTGGACACGCCCCTACTCGATGACGCACTGGAGCCCCTGAGCTCCTGGACACGCCCCTACTCGATGACGCACTGGAGCCCCCGAGCTCCTGGACACGCCTTCTCGATGACGCACTGGAGCCCTTGAGCTCCTGGACACGCCCCTACTCGATGACACACTGGAGCCCCTGAGCTCCTGGACACGCCCCTACTCGATGACGCACTGGAGCCCCTGAGCTCCTGGACACGCCCCTACTCGATGACGCACTGGAGCCCCTGAGCTCCTGGACACGCCTACTCGATGACGCACTGGAGCCCCTGAGCTCCTGGACACGCCCCTACTCGATGACGCACTGGAGCCCCTGAGCTCCTGGACACGCCCCTACTCGATGACACACTGGAGCCCCTGAGCTCCTGGACACGCCCCTACTCGATGACGCACTGGAGCCCCTGAGCTCCTGGACACGCCCCTACTCGATGACGCACTGGAGCCCCTGAGCTCCTGGACACGCCCCTACTCGATGACGCACTGGAGCCCCCGAGCTCCTGGACACGCCTTCTCGATGACGCACTGGAGCCCTTGAGCTCCTGGACACGCCCCTACTCGATGACGCACTGGAGCCCCTGAGCTCCTGGACACGCCCCTATTCGATGACGCACTGGAGCCCCTGAGCTCCTGGACACGCCCCTACTCGATGACGCACTGGAGCCCCTGAGCTCCTGGACACGCCCCTACTCGATGACACACTGGAGCCCCTGAGCTCCTGGACACGCCCCTACTCGATGACGCACTGGAGCCCCTGAGCTCCTGGACACGCCCCTACTCGATGACGCACTGGAGCCCCTGAGCTCCTGGACACGCCCCTACTCGATGACGCACTGGAGCCCCTGAGCTCCTGGACACGCCTACTCGATGACGCACTGGAGCCACTGAGCTCCTGGACACGCCCCTACTCGATGACGCACTGGAGCCCCTGAGCTCCTGGACACGCCCCTACTCGATGACGCACTGGAGCCCCCGAGCTCCTGGACACGCCTTCTCGATGACGCACTGGAGCCCTTGAGCTCCTGGACACGCCCCTACTCGATGACGCACTGGAGCCCCTGAGCTCCTGGACACGCCCCTATTCGATGACGCACTGGAGCCCCTGAGCTCCTGGACACGCCCCTACTCGATGACGCACTGGAGCCCCTGAGCTCCTGGACACGCCCCTACTCGATGACACACTGGAGCCCCTGAGCTCCTGGACACGCCCCTACTCGATGACGCACTGGAGCCCCTGAGCTCCTGGACACGCCCCTACTCGATGACGCACTGGAGCCCCTGAGCTCCTGGACACGCCCCTACTCGATGACGCACTGGAGCCCCTGAGCTCCTGGACACGCCCCTACTCGATGACGCACTGGAGCCCCCGAGCTCCTGGACACGCCTTCTCGATGACGCACTGGAGCCCTTGAGCTCCTGGACACGCCCCTACTCGATGACGCACTGGAGCCCCTGAGCTCCTGGACACGCCCCTACTCGATGACGCACTGGTTTCAGCGCAGCCAGTGGACACGCCCCCAGCGTTTTAGAGCAAGATTTTGATAGCTTATTTTATGTACTTGACGGCTTTTTTATCATTCAAATTTGGCTGAGTGGCTAATAACACATTTTTCTGTGGTGTGACAAACTCAGAACACATACTTAATTGTGACTTTACGGGGACTTTAAATATCAAAGTGTTTCATTATATCAAAGTGCGTCAAAATGCATTTGCGCCCATCTGTGCCCCATGGGCTGCTGGTCTGAGAACGAGTGTGTTCAGGCGCTTTGTTGGTGTGTTGCTATTCTGAGGAACTGAAATAGACTGCGCCGTTGACCAACAAAACCTGCTCTAAAGTCAATAGTGCAATATTTTTTTTGTTAAAGAGCACGTTAGTAATGTGCGCCTATAGGCGGGTCCACAACATGCATACACTCTGCTTATTACACACACAGGGACACCCAGCACACATACTAGCCAAATATTTAAAAATAAAGGATTACAATGTAAAAGATTATTATTGTGTACATAAAGATATGGTGGAATCCGGCTTGTCACGTAGATGGTCGGTTTGCTTTAACCTCTCACACACACACACACACACACACACACACACACACACACACACACACACACACACGATGTTATCGTGATCTTGATCTTGGTGTGAACAGACATTTACCCTCATTTACACTGCATGGGTTAAGAGACCCGATTCCCATTTTCTCCTCCCATCGGATATGACCCGCGAACGAGTAAGCAGGAAAAAAGCACATGGATTCCAATATTCTCAGATCAGTTTCAGGCCTCATTCAAAAGTGGAAATAAATCTGATATAAATCTGGGCCTGTATGTATAAATCTTCTAAGAAATGCTCTTAAGCTTTGTCAAAAAATTCGTAGTAAAAAGTAGGACTTCTCTAAGAGTAGGAGACTTTTATACAGAAGCTAAAAGCAGTGGTGGACGAAGTACTCATACCATGTACTTAAGTTAAAGTAAAGATCCTCAAGGTAAAAGATTCCTCAAGTAAAAGTAGAAGTGCTGCCTTTAAACATTCACTTCAGTAAAAGTACAAAAGTATTTGCTTTCAAATGTACTTAAGTATTCAAGTAATATGTTTTTATAATGTCTATAATGTCCTATTATAATTTGTCACAAGACTCTTGCTAGACTTGCTAACCCGTGAAGACTATTGTCACTCTAGGCACACCAATCTATTAATAAAATGACATTAATTAGTCACATATATATATATATGAATTGAATACATTTTTTGTGTGTTTAATTTTGGAGGGAAGGGGACTGTTCCCATACGGTATAATACATTCACAGTATTAACTGTATATATTTTTCTCGAGCATCTATTGTCATAATTAACATCCTAATGTTATGATGTATACATTCACATAAACCTAAACAATGCCATTTTTATATATTCTTTGTTACGGAAGCAGCCAATTTCCATCCAAAATTAAACACAAAAACGAATTAATGCAGTGTTTCTCCTACTCCCCAGAAAAAAAATACTATCATATGCAAGTAATTTTAGTGTCAACGTAATAAGCAATGTACATTATGCGTCAATATTTACCGATAATTGCTGCAATAATAGTTGCTGCTCTCTGCCCCGTTAAAAATCATTGGCAACGCGATTTGTTTGGAACTATTGAGAGCTACACGAATCACGTGACCGCGCGGCGGCGAGATCACTGTGTCGCAACCGTCCCTGGCCCAAATCAAAGCAACTTTCAGTAAAGTTTAAGACTGATTCTTAGGTGCTGCAAACTAAGGACTACAATGATATCAACACAAAATGGCCGCCCTCAACCACTGAATCAGCCAATAGTGAGCCTGCAAGGGTGAGGTCACTGCAGCATGACACCAATCATTATAATAAACTCATTTAATTAAGACACTGAAACTGTAATATTTAAAAAAATGAATTGCTTTTGCATTGTGCAAAATGATCACAAATTAGTCTGGATGCTGTGGAATCCTTTTCTATTGATAGATGTCTCCTCATTTGCAGTTGGAGCGATGATGTGAACGTGAGATCCGTCTATGGATCCAACAACTCCGAGAAGCTCGCGATCCTCATAAAAGATTAGATTTTTCTGCAAGATGTCAAAGAACTGCCAACAGTGAGGCAGTGAAAATTTACAGATTCACCCTTTATTCAAATTGTATTAAAACTGCGTTAAAGTTTTTGTAAGCATATTGTGTAGTTTTTTTTCTTCATATTTGTGATAACACAACGAAACATGCAAAATTGTGCAGATATAATTTTAAGCCAGGCGGTCATACAAATAAATTATAAAACACATGAAAAAACAAGAGAGGAAAACGAAATATTAATAACTGACCGATTAGTTTTTCTAAAACCTCTAGCTGTAGTTTGCCTTTTTTTGTCATTTAATATTCAACAGTATTATTGATCTCCTGCACTGACACCATTATATGAGACCTGAACTGAGCTGGACGATGACATCACGGTTTACTCCAGAGCGGCTGTATAGATAAATGAACTAAATACATAACTAATGATTTTTACAATGGAAATGAATCAATACTGAACTTACATAAGCATTAAATGCTTACAATGACACTATTTTCTTCTAGAGCTGCTGTACAGCCAAAACTAACTTTGTAGCATTCATTTGATGTTATCTCTGTAACATTGAAACAATCTGTATTGTAAAAAGCGCTGTAGAAATAAAGGTGACTAGACTTGAAATAATTATGTCAGATAAATACCTTCACTAAGTTTGGTGTTTTGTTCTTCTCTCATATTTTAAAATATTTAACAAATATAAAAAAAAGTATTAGACATTTGATGGTTTAAGCAAACTTGTAGGGTCATTAAAAAAAAAAAAAAAAACTCTGCACATCACTTTTGTCCACTACTGTATGTTTGGTGTGGTCAGTGTTTCATTTAACTCTGATATATCATATTTTGGTTGAAGTGCGTGGCCATCCTGTTACTCCTAACTCGGCTAGGACACCTCTCCAGCTCGCTCACATCCTTCAGGAGCGAGACCAAGGCTCAATCCCAATCCACCCCTTGGCCCTTCCTCTCTGTTTTGCGCGTTCACGTCGAGGGGTACGGTGTCCCGACTCTTGTTGAGATAGAGGGGTAGGGGAAGGGGTAGGGCTACATAGCCCTCGAAACTGAGATTTTTCAGAGGCACACTCCGAACGGAGGGCTACGAGAAAGTTCACAGAATGCATCGTGAATCACCGGCGAGGTGGCTTCGCAAACGCTTAAACATTTAAATTTAGCCCCGGATGACATCACCATGAACTTTATTTACTCTTATAATAATAATATAGTCATTTAAATTAAGAAATTGTATAATAAATGACCTTTCTGAAACAAAAAAGACGAGGAAGGAACATTATAATCATCATGTTTAATCAAAGTTAAGAGCAGCGGCGCTCATTGTCAGTCGTTGTCATGGAGAAATCCTGTAAAAACTCGTCGCTTCCGTAACGCCAGAGCCATCGTCGACGACTGATGACGGATCGGGTTCATGAAGGGTTGCTCCATTTCGTAGGGGAATATTTCAACCCCTTGGCGCTCGTAACTCTGTTCTAAGGGCCAAGGGTACACTCGAAAACAAGGGGTGAACTGGGATTGAGCCTTCACACTTAGGAACCTTTATGAATCACACTTATCTAGTCTAGGAATAACAGTAAAATTATGTAATTCTTAGAATTTTGACAGACAAATATTTTACTCTGAGTGGCTTTATACATACGGCCCCAGATATGAATCGGATATGAATCGGATATGTGCATTTGCCCCTGCCGTGTAATTGGACAGATCAGACATTCCACTGACGAGTCGTACGTCATTGAGAAAAGAGACTTTTGGAAATATTTTGCGGTACAGATATATGTATAACAAATGAAACATCTCTAGTTGACTAACAGTATTCATTCCGTTGGTTTGTGTTAAATAAGAGGCGTTCTGGCGCTGAAATGCGTTTATAATCCTGAGTGCTCATTGCCGGTGTTTTCAGTCCCGACGCTCTATTCGTTTCAGTGAACTCATACAATAAAATGCACACAAACATGTCTTGATATACAATCTCTGATGATCACATTTGGTTTTAATGAGGAAGAAACCTACACGAGGGCAGACTCGAACCCAGAACCGCAGACATGCTTAACCACGAGATCTGTGTACATGTGAAGAATTCGTATAAAACAAATTTGATATAAGGGTGAAATTATTGTCCCATGTCAATAAATTAAACTCAATGTACTATTCAAATTGATTTCCTGATATCAAATTGTTATTTTTTGTTCATATCGCCATGTGTAGTGTACATGCAGATATCAGATATGGGTCACTTTTAAAAGATGATGTAAACGGGTCATCAGAAAAATCGGATATGGTCCAAAACACCTGTAAATGGAGGATTATTCAGCTCTTGGTGTGAACAGTTGACTGTGATGCTCAGTATTACGGCTGTCACTTTTGTGAAAAAATCCTGTTCGATTTTTGAGACATGAGTGTTCATTGAATCGAAGTCTAAAGACTTTCCGTTTTCAGTTGATTACAGTTAACTGTAGTGCTCAGTAGTGTCTGACTGACACACACACACACACGTTTTGTCTGATAAGTGTGATGATAAGCTCGCATTCTCCGTCTTCATTAGTTCAGCGGTTGTGTCTTATACGTTACCAGAGAGAGGTTTTACCGTAAACGGTAAATGAAAAAGTATTATAGTGTTTGGCTTTTGGCCAACACGATCTCATGGCAATTCATAACTAATTTACGTTTGCGTACGACCTCATTCATATGTGTTTAGGGGTGTGCTCACTTCTTTATAATAATCATACATTTTTTGTACAATTCACATCGTATGAATTCATACGTAATTGCCGGCTTGTAACAGTTGCATTTCCCAGTGAGATCAGGCTGTTATTAACACTATAAGAGTTTCTCCTTTACCACTGACATTCAACAAATACCCATTTATATCCTTTAAACAAGTCTTCGGATATATTTAATTGCATGACTAGTGTTAGTTAGAGTGTTTACTTCCTTTGTATGTTTTTAACCATTTCTTTATTTGTGAAAAATACTATACTACGCTTACAGAATCATGTAGTTGTAATTTAAAGTGTTCAGGTTTACTTTTTCATCAAGTTCAAATTATTTCTGTAATATTATTTCACGTCAAGTCCGATTTATTTATATAGAGCTTTAGCAATGCAGGTTTATTTTTAGCAGCTTCAGGTTTTGTTTGTTTGTGTGAACAAGCCTTAAATCTGGACACAGATCTGTGTTGGTGATTCATCATGCTTTCTAGCTTTGTCTTAATTCTGAAAGTTTGGCAAATCTTTCCAAGCTCGAAATAAAACCCAACAAAAATGTGAATCATACACAGTCGTGTCCAGCATTCTTATGGCGAGCCGCTGAGAGCGAACAGCAAACACACACACACACACCCCTGTGCGTTTGGCAGGTCGTATCTCTGCGTAAGTGTGTGTGTGTGTGTGTGTGTGTGTTTGTGAGTATGTGTGTGAGTGTGAGTATGAGTGTGAGTGAGTATGTGTATATGTGTGTGTGTGTGTGTGTGTGTTTGTGAGTATGTGTGTGAGTGTCAGTATGTGTGTGTGTGTGTACGTACTTAGCTATATTTTGGGGACAAATTTGTACCAAAATTTACAAAATCTCCAAAAACCTCCCTTTAGGGAAGTCCTCATTTGTAAATATAGTATAAAAATAAAGTAATTTGTGTGATAGGTAGGTTTAGGGGCCGGGTTAGTGTATGTGAGTGTGTGTGATGGGTAGCTTTAGTGTGTGTGAGTGTGTGTGTGAGTATGTTTGTGTGTGATGGGTAGGTTTAGGGGAAGGTTAGTGTAAGAGGAGGGAATATACAGTTTGTACAGTATAAAAAACATTATGTATATGTCTGTGTGTGTGTGTGTGTGTGTGTGTGTGTGTGTGTGTCTGTGTGTGTGTGTGTGTGTGTGTGTGTGTGTGTGTGTGTGTGTGTGTGTGTGTGTGCTCGTGTTTATATTACATTGTGGGGACCAAATGTCCCCACAAGTATAGTAAAACCTGAAATCACCTACATTGTGGGGACCAGTCAGCGGTCCCCATGAGGAGAACAGCGTATAAATCACACTAAGTAATGTTTTTTGAAAATGTAAAAATGCAGAATGTCTCCTGTGATGGGTAGGTTTAGGGACAGGGGCAGTGTGTGTGTGTAAGGGGACAGAATATACAGTTTGTACAGTATAAAAACCATTACGCCTATGGAGAGTCCCCACAAAGATAGCGAACCAGACATGTGTGTGTGTGTCTGTGTGCTCTTGTTTTTGTGATATAAGAGGACACAAATGTGTATAATGACATGCATATTACACTGGTATTACAACTTACACGTGACTTATGAGAACATTGCATGAGTCCTCATATTTCAAATAGCTTAAAAAACATAAAAAACAAAAAACATAAAAATGCAGAATGTCTCCTGTGATGGGTAGGTTTAGGGACAGGGGCAGTGTAAGGGGACAGAATATATAGTTTGTACAGTATAAAAACCATTACGCCTATGGAATGTCCTCATATATCACATAAACCACAGCTGTGTGTGTGTGTGTGTGTGTGTGTGTGTGTGTGTGTGTGTGTGTGTGAATCTCTGGAGAAGAACCGCACAAGGTAATCAAATCTGACCTTACAGAGATGAACTCAAGAACTCAAGGCTGCAGTTTCTGCTCTGATGCATCACTGTCCTTCAGTTCAACGCTCTCACACACACACACACACACACACACACGTCTTTAGCAGAACAGCATCAGATGATGCTCAGCTCTCTCCAGGACGTCAGACAGCGCTGTGTCAGTGTGTGTGAATGTGTGTATGTGTGTGAACGTGTATTATTTATTAGCATCCCACTGCTTTAGCACAAGCCTCTCTCTCTGAGAGCATCACACACACGCTGGGCTCTCGCTGTGACCCATCAGCCTCATGAACACACTGTATTCCTGAGATCCTGCCTCTATACACTCCCTCGTGTGTGTGTGTGTTTCTGCTGCCTCGCGCTCTTCCCCGTCACGTGAGCTGTAAGTAGGGCACGGGTTTAGTGTACACATGTGCACTCGTCTCCTTCATCTGAACAGAGATGGATCACGCTCCCTCGACTGCGACACGCATCCTCATGTTGAAATAACATGGAAGAATGCAGCAGTTTTCAAGTACACACATCATTCATAACACACAAGCAGCCCTTAAACAGAGGGCTTCACACGGATGCCGTCCGTGTTGAAATAACATGGAAGTATGCGGCAGATGACCTAAAAGAGCATTTCTTTATAATCGCAACAACTTTCTTCCATTATAAAGAGCCTTTTGTGGAACGGGAAGATTCCATGGAACTTAAAGATTCAAATAAAGAACCTTGATTTTTGAGAGTGTAAACAAAAAATATATGTATATTGTGAAGAATAAACGAATAATTACAACTAAATACAAAATTATTTTTCTTTTCTATCACATCATATCCCAACTAAATATTTGAGCCATGAAAGTCAAGTGATTTCTATAAGCTTCTCTACATCACACATTTAAAATGACAAAATGAAAAAAGTACAAGAATATACACAACATATATATCGTGACGAGAAAAAAAGAAAAGTTTTAGTGTCAGTACTACATTAAACTACCATATATAACGTTATTTATAATGTACAATAATGCAATGGGGGAATATTTGTGTGTCCTGATAATGCCAGATGTCTGGTGTTAGCTGTAAAAAGTGTCCTACATTATTTTAAATATATCTAGTCAGTGAAAGAGCATATTCATCTAAAATAATTCAGTATTTTCATCTTCAGAATCATGAATATTGTTATTCTGGTGTCTCTGTTGTCCTGTGCTTTAGGTTTCCAGCACCAAGCCTGTTCATTTACACACACAATGTAAAACCAAATCTAGCATTTTTAATCAACAATACATTTCTTGTTAACCTTTTACCATATGTCTTGGAGTATCGCAATAATATCGTATCGTTCATGTACCGAACCGTGAGAGAGTATCGTCACACCCCTATAACTCTTCATAACTCACTACACACTTGCTTTCGGCTCACTGATCTATAAACACATGCATCATATGATATAATCTACATGATAGATCAGTTTTTCACATCGAGACCCCCTTCCAGCGTGACTCGTGAATCATCTACAATCATGAAAACACACACTGATGTTTTCCACAACACTTCCACTCTCTGGAGCTGAAGCTTCACTTCTCTCACGGATGGACAGATGACTTTCACACTACAGTAACAGCATCCATCTGTAGAAACACAATGATCCCCAGCCTGATTCCAGACCTAATGCCATCACATCTAACTGGTGTTTGAGTGACACACACCCAGAGCACATGACCTGTGTAACGCCCACAACCAGACCACACACACTCCCACCTGAAGATCCCGATCAGTGCAGAAATACCGGCAGAGTCCTCTGACAACCAACATGGTTCACAGCCTCACACACACACACACACACACACACACAGACAAAGCCTCACACGCCTCCATATCCATGCACTGCAGAGAAACGGTCTGTGTAAAAGAAAGGAGAGCTCCTCACTGACACACGGCATTCTGGGTCCCGTCTGCGGGAAGAAACACTTCACCCGAACACTGGAACACCAAACACCCGAACACTGGAACACCAAACACCCGAACACTTACTGAGCTTGTCCTGCGGCCGGGAGAGCGGGAAGCAGCACAACTGCCCCATGTTCCTCTGCGGATCTGTGTTCACGAGCAGCAGCGCTGAGACCCAGCCATGCTGAGAGAGAGGGAGAGAGCGTGTGACTGTCTCTCGCTCCGAAGAGATTATGCAAGTGTGTGTGAGTGTGTGTGTCTGTGTGTGTGGAGGGGGCTGGTGGGAGATTGGAGGACTGTAGCTCCGCCTCCATCCTCATGCCAGCCTGAATAATTGCTCTGGAACGGACAGAGGCTTATTGCTGTGTGTGTGTGTGTGTGTGTGTGTGTGTGTGTGTGTGTGTGTGTGTGTGTGCGCTTAGTGAACTAGAACAGACCTTTAAACATGCATCTGGCTGCTGCTCACACACCCAGATCCAGGGCAAGAGATTTCTGCACAAATAAACACAGCAGTGTGTGTGTGTGTGTTTGCACTCGCTTCATTAAATCACAATTTAATCTGACGTCAAATGCTCTGACAATTAAATTACTCGTATTACATTTGACAGTGACTATAAGCCATTACACTACTAATTAGACTACGGCACCAAATAGCAACTAATTGGGTTTTACGATTCATTAACAATACTGGTATTTTCAACAAAGAGCCTGTGAGAGTCATCTGGAGCAAAGATCAGCAACAGGACACACTCACACACTCACTCACACTCACACGCACACACTCACACACTCACATGCACACGCACACACTCACAAACTAAAACACATTTACTTTTACACATTTACACAAATCATCTAAATGGAGACGTTGGATAGACTTGTGTTGTTTTAACACACAGATACACTAGTTATACAGTGTGATGACTGAAGACTGAGACGGCAAACTCCATCTCCACCGCACATACAGCTGTTAAAGGTGAACTATGCAGGAGTTTTACCTTAACCAAACAGCTTCTGAGTCATTGGAATGGTTATATTACTTTTTTCGGGTAGAATGGTGGTCGTTTCGCACCCCCCTATCACATGTGAGCGGAAAAAACACACTTGCAACTTTGAGCCGGTGGGTCGCCGGCTGCAGCATCAGGAAGTGTAGCGTGATATCAGGTCTCGCGATATTGCTTTACGGCAAGAAAGATCTGCTAAAATGAGCATCAAACAGAAATAACCCGGCGCCGTATACAAGACAGACTGCCGACAGTTCAACAGGGCGTGCGCAGCTCTTAAAGGGGCCACGCCTTATTTCCACTCGTTACAGCTTCCATCCACTGAACAGGGACCGGTGTACAGGCTTGTTCCCCGAAAAGTTATTAAAGACATCGTTAAAATATTCCAAGTGACTACAGTGGCTCAATCTTCAGTTTATCAAGCGACGAGAATACTTTTTGTGCGCAAAAAAAATAAAATATCAACTTTATTCAACTATTACTTTCCATCTCGGTCGGCGTCGACGTAGTAAAACTGCGTATCGCTTCTGTGGTGGACGTCACACGCATCACACACATGACCAGCGTCGGCCAATAGGGACCCTACGTGTGACGTAGCCCTACGCTATCACACTACGCTATCACACTACGCTATCACGCTATCACACTACGCTATCACACTATGCTATCACACTACGTTATCACACTACACTACACTATCACACTACGCTATCACACTATGCTATCACACTACGCTATCACACTACGCTATCACACTACGCTATCACACTACGCTATCACACTACGTTATCACACTACGCTATAACACTACGCTATAACACTACGCTATCACACTACGTTATCACACTACGTTATCACACTACGCTATCACACTACGCTATCACACTACACTACGTTATCACACTACGCTATCACACTACGCTATCACACTACGCTATCACACTACGCTATCACACTACGCTACGTTATCACACTACGCTATAACACTACGCTATCACACTACGCTATCACACTACGCTATCACACTACGTTATCACACTACGCTATCACACTACGCTATCACACTACGCTATCACACTACGCTATCACACTACGTTATCACACTACGCTATCACACTACGCTATCACACTACGCTATCACACTACGCTATCACACTACACTATCACACTACGTTATCACACTACGTTATCACACTACGCTATCACACTACGCTATCACACTACGTTAACGGACTAGAGGTCAACAGGTAAATGAGGTAAATGAAAGAGGTAAATGAATTGTTGAAATAAAGTCGTTATTTTTGTTTGTTTTTGCGCACAAAAAGTATTCTCGTCGCTTGATAAACTTAAGATTGAGCCACTGTAGTCACTTGGACTATTTTAACGATGTCTTTAATAACTTTTCGGGGGAACAAGTTTCAGTCCCTTAGAAGCCTATGGAGGAGTGATCCAGCTCTCAGATTTAATCACAAATATCTTAATTCGTGTTCCGAAGATAAACGAAAGTATTACGGGGTTGGAACAACATGAGGGAGAGCAATTACTGACAGAATTTTCATTTTTGGGTGAAGTAACCCTTTAATGATCGTCTGTCATCATGTGGAGCAACAGAAGAGAGATGCCTCAGTGCGGTTACTCATATACAATGGATGTCAATGGTGACCAAAACGGTTCGTTCGCACTGATCTTCTAAATATCTCCCGTGTCCCAGGTCTGACTGACACGCGGGCGAGAGGATGAAGACTGACCCCTGAAGAGGCGTTGTGTGATGTGCAGGCTCTCTCTGGTTCTCTCTGGATCTCTCACAGATCTCAGTGCTGTTATCCGGCCGATCAGATCAATCCCCGGTCCACATCCGGCCTCTGACTCCTGCTATTACTGATTAATGCCAAACATGTTATGCAATCTTACATAACGAGCACGCAGTCCAAACTTTATGAAGCCGAAGTCCAAACGCAGAGCATTATGAGTCTGTTTATGATAGATCATCGAGTTTCACACTGTTCCAGGGTTCATGCAATTTAGGTTTGTCTTTACATTTTGTTTGTATTTTAGTTGTCAATTTAGTTCAGTTTTAGAAAGTTTCTCTTTGTAATAAATACTAGGGCTGTCGCGATTATCACGATTAATCGCATCCAAAATAAACGTTTGTGTTTACATAATACGTATATGCGTGTGTACTGTAATTATTTAGTACAGTATATATAAATACACACATGCATGTATATATTTAAGAAATATTTGCATTTATATACTGTATATATATTTATGCATCATTTATATTATATTATATATATATAAATATTTTCTATAGTATAATAAAAATGTTCTTAAATATATACAATATGTGTATATATATACAAAATAATTAAATAGTTACAGTACACACACATATATTATGTGTAGAGAAACTTTATTTTGGATGTGATTAATCGTTGCACAGCCCAATACTTCACAGTGCTTTATTACTGCTTTTGTCCGTCACATGTTTTAGTAATCATCATAAATCATCATCCGAAAGCGTGTCCTGTGCAAACCGCATTATCATGGAAAAGCTACTTTAAACCCTTTAACGGCTCAATTTGCGTGACGTCAACTTGAACTTAACTTGTTTAGACGTATGGCTTTGATTTTCTGTCAATTTTAGAGTCCACACTATTTTGTAAAATATATATTTTGCATAAAATAAAGTTTCTTTCAGTGTAATTGCTTTACTTTTGTACACTTTCATTGTTTGAAGTGCTTCACTTCTGCTTTAAAAACGACCATCTGTTCCAGCATTCATATATTAATTACAACCATTTAAGTTCAGTTCTATGATGAACAAGAGGGGCGACCGACAAGATAATTCATAAAACATTTAACAATCAAATGCTTTTTTTACAGTAACGCATTTGCTGCACAAAGTTCAGAAAACACTGACAGTCACAGATGAATTCACTGAAGAGATTCTGTGTCCTTATGGTTTCAGCTTAGCTTTAGCATATCCTCACTGTATCATCACTGAAGAGGCTGGCAATGGAATAACTGTGCAGACTAATAATTATCATGTCTGTGTGATTGTGGCTCTAGTGGAGCTGAAATATATGCCAACCTGAAGACTGACGCAGAGAGAGAGATATTTGAATCAATTTCTGATAGTCACATTTCCAAAGCAAGGCAATTCAACAAACAGTCATGAGAACTAGTCTCTCTCTCTCTCTCTCTCTCTCTACCTCTCTCTTTCTCTCTCTCTCTACCTCTATCTCTCTCTCTATTTCTATCTCTACCTACAATGTAAAGCGACCTTGAGCTACGGAAAGGCGCCAAATAAATAAAACTTCTTCTTCTACCTCTCTCTCTCTCTCTACCTCTATCTCTTTCTCTCCGACCTGACAAGTAGCCTGATAACTAGAAAATAACTAGGGAATCAGTAGTACGCGGGTTTTTTTTTATTCCCAGCAAGAACGTTCCCCTAACATTTCCATATGGTTCCCGATTGGCTTCTGTTGAGGAACCCAATAACAATGTTCTGGGAACTCACTGGGAATGTTCTGGGAACACACTGGGAACACACTGGGAATGTTCTGGGAACACACTGGGAATGCTCTGGGAATGTTCTGGGAACACACTGGGAATGTTCTGGGAACACACTGGGAATGCTCTGGGAACACACTGGGATTGCTCTGGGAACACATTGGGAATGTTCTGGGAACACACTGGGAATGCTCTGGGAACACACTGGGATTGCTCTGGGAACACATTGGGAATGTTCTGGGAACACACTGGGAATGTTCTGGGAACACACTGGGAACACACTGGGAATGTTCTGGGAACACACTGGGAATGTTCTGGGAACACACTGGGAACACACTGGGAATGATCTGGGAACACACTGGGAATGCTCTGGGAACACACTGGGAATGTTCTGGGAACACACTGGGAATGCTCTGGGAATGCTCTGGGAACACACTGGGAATGCTCTGGGAACACACTGGGAATGTTCTGGGAACACACTGGGAACACACTGGGAATGCTCTGGGAACACACTGGGAATGCTCTGGGAACACACTGGGAATGCTCTGGGAACACACTGGGAATGTTCTGGGAACACACTGGGAATGCTCTGGGAACACACTGGGAATGCTCTGGGAACACACTGGGAATGCTCTGGGAACACACTGGGATTGCTCTGGGAACACACTGGGAATGTTCTGGGAACACACTGGGAATGTCAGGGGAACGTTCTCCAAACCAACAGGGAATGTTCTATTAACGTAAAGAAAACTTTCCTGCCTAACCAACAGATGCTTGAGGATGTCTGATCAGTAATTTCCTATCTAATGACACCAGCACAACATTAATCCACTCTGTAAAGCTGCTGTGAACGATGAGTGCGGTGAGAAGCATCACTCAATGCCACAGTGTTTCATCAGTGCATTACTGAACACAGGGCTTGTACAGAAACTGCCAAACGTAATTCCAGGACTTTCAAGACCTTTTCAAGCACTACTTTTTTGGTTTTCAAAGACAACAATCAGAGGTCTCACCTATCAAACTAAATCTTTATTATCTTTCAACTAAAAGGTAAAGAGATAAATAAATATAAACTAATAAAAAATGTTACAATAAAGTGTAGCAGATGCACTGACTGCGGTAACGTTCTTATTCAAACTGATTTTTTTTCTCATTATTTTTTTATAATTGACCTAAAGAATGAAAACTGAAGTAAATGAAATCATATACTTGGATATTTATATGAGCGATATCAAGCTCATAGCCACGGCTCTATATCTATATCGGACGGGTTGCAGCGTTGATTTTGTGGGAAAAGATAGTTTTATCATTAAAATGAAACACTAACTTCGCATGTATTGTCTTTCAATAATTCATGCACTTTCAAGTACCTTTTCATAAATATGGGTGTTTTCAATGGTTTTCCAGGACTTAAATGAAGTACTTCGAGCACCATGGAGGAACCCTGTAAACACCACTACATTCAATCTGTCCATCAGGACTTTATTACCACACCACTCAAAGCCCAACAATCAGCTGAACAAAAGACCAAACTGATCAGCACTCTTGACATTATAACTCACAAACACACGCCACATATCCACAGAGTCACTAACCATGCATTTTCACACCACTGGCATCACTGCATGAAGACCAAAGGTCTCAGCCATTATTACAAGGAACGCACCATCAATCATCCCCATTATCATAAGTAAATGTTGAAACAGTCATTGCTAATTCTCCACAGCTGTTCTGCTAAAGACCTCATGCCACACACTAGCACTGAATCCTGAAGCGTTGGGATCCTGTAAACACACACGCTCATCTCTCTCTCTGATCTGTGCATTAACAGACCCGCTGATCAATACTGGCCAGAGGCGCTTTCCCATCACAGACAGGGTTCATCTGACAGCACTGATACTGGCCACAGCAACGCCAGGCCAACGTCTGCCTTCCAACGCTCTCAGGAAGCTCTCCAAACACAAGTGACACGAACATCTGGACATCATTGACCAAAACTAGCAGGGACAAAATTATTTGCATGTTTCAACTTGATATTCAGAGTGTGAACTGACCAGCAAACTTAGGCCCTGTTTACACGAGAACGATTCCGAGTGAAAACGTAAAAATATTTTATCGGATGTGCCTTTCGTTTACACGGTGACGCCGTTTTTATGGCTTAAAAACGCAAAAAAGTGAAACCACCCTCCAGAGTGGAAAACTTAAAAACGCTCCACCGTCGCGTTCCCGTGTAAAGGGTAAAAACCGGTAAAAACGCAAAACTGCCCTCGATCACGTGCGCGTTTACGTCACAGGCGTTCGCCAGTACAGGAAAATAATAACTAACATGTCGGATTATTTCCATACGTCGGACCTTCAAGTTGCCACAGCAGCTCTGACTAACATACTATGAAACATACATAGTCTTTTCAGCAGGTGCACAAAATATTCTCAGATATTGGTGTTGTTGTGTGGCAGTGCTTCGTTGCCACCTAGCCGCCTGGAGTGCACACTACATCGAATTTCACACACTTTTGCGTCACCATATGAACGCAGATTTCCCCTTCATAACGCTCGTCTAAACGCAGAATAAAAAGTGAAAACGCAACGCCACTTTTGCGTTTTCTCTTCTGATCGTTTCCGTGTAAACATAGCCTAAAACAGACACGCACAAGAGAAGCATTATGAAGCAAATTTCCTTTTAAAACTTTTGAAGACCGCTGTAAAGCAAAAACAATCTGTTACTGTAATTTCCTATTATCACTGCACAATATATCGAAATGATCGAAATATCGTGATATGCATATCGCAACAGTTTGCAATAACTGGGATCATGAACAAGGAGACAAAGAGAAAATCACTCACTGCTCTTGGCTAAACAACTTTTGTAGCTTTAATAAGAAAATCTGTGTATTTAATTCATACATTAAAAACTAAGCAGTGTTTATTTTTACATTTGATTATATTCAAAATTATATTTTAATATAATTTATATTATATTTGGTTATATCATTTTAAATATATTTTAAAGATAATTTAAGTTTACTTTACACACTTTTTAAGCATTATCGTATCGCATATCGCAATATTTAATGAGGTATCGCATATCGCAGTTTTCTTCAATATCGTGCAGCCCTAGCGTAAAGCTGCTTTGCAACAATCTGTATTGCTAAAAGCGCTGTGTAAATGAAGGGGACTTGACGCATGTCATCCAGGGATTAGAGAGCCAAGCTTATCCTAGATGAGCTGTGGTCAGACACTGTCATTTATTAACCACGCTGTGTGTGTGTGTGTGTGTGTAGCAGTGACAGCAGGACTGGATTCAATCTCAAAAAAGATAAAACAACTATGAAACAACTGTTATAATAATACGGTTTCTGCTGCCAATGATGGCATTCAAATATAACATTTACATTCATGCATTTGGCAGACGCTTTTATATTACATTCATGACGCAGATTTGATTAGTTCCTGCATTGAATCGAACCCATGACCTTGTGTTGCAAGCATGATCTGCTGTTTGAGCGAGAGGATTGTGTGTGGTTGTGTGTTCTGATGTACCGTACAATAAAGTTGTGTCCTATGTAACAAAACACCAGATCTGGGAACGGATCAGTGTACGGTCGATCACTGTAAAAAAATATTTTTTAAACAAAGAAATTAGAGCTATATGATTAATTGTTAAAAGATGGCGATCTCGATTCAAACACTCACACAATCTTTTTTCTAAATGACAGTGATTCGGCTCTCTGTCTATTAAAGCTGAGACACGTGCGATCACAGCGAACATTCAGATCTGATCCAGAGCGAGCAGTCGTCATGTGGAACCGCTTCACTAACACTCTTTAACATCACAGTATCATTATTTCTGTCAGATTATCACAGAAGTACTGGATAAAAGATTTTAGCTCAGATATAAACACTGATGTTTACGGTAGGGATCAAAATAGAGGAAATCACCTTTTGAAAGTAACGGGATGCTTCAAATAAAGATTGTATCAGTTACATCATTACACCAGTAGGTGGAGACAAGAGACTGTTAAAAATGTGTTTGTTATTGAATCATTCATTCAAGAGATTTGTTCAAAAACACTGATTCATCCATTAATGAAACAGGTGAAGTCTTTAGCAGTGAGTCATTGAATAATTCATTCAAGAGATTCGTTCAAAAACGCTGATTCATCCAGTAATGAAACAAGTCAAGTCTTTAGCAGTGAGTCATTGAATCATTCATTCAAGAGATTCGTTCAAAAACGCTGATTCATCCAGTAATGAAACAAGTCAAGTCTTTAGCAGTGAGTCACTGAATCATTCATTCAAGAGATTCGTTCAAAAACGCCGATTCATCCAGTAATGAAACAAGTCAAGTCTTTAACAGTGAGTCATTGAATCATTCATTCAAGAGATTCGTTCAAACGCTGATTCATCCAGTAATGAAACAAGTCAAGTCTTTAGCAGTGAGTCACTGAATCCTTCATTCAAGAGATTTGTTCAAAAACGCTGATTCATCCAGTAATGAAACAAGTCAAGTCTTTAACAGTGAGTCATTGAATCATTCATTCAAGAGATTCGTTCAAAAACGCTGATTCATCCAGTAATGAAACAAGTCAAGTCTTTAGCAGTGAGTCATTGAATCATTCATTCAAGAGATTTGTTCAAACGCTGATTCATCCAGTAATGAAACAAGTCAAGTCTTTAGCAGTGAGTCACTGAATCCTTCATTCAAGAGATTTGTTCAAAAACGCTGATTCATCCAGTAATGAAACAAGTCAAGTCTTTAACAGTGAGTCACTGAATCATTCATTCAAGAGATTCGTTCAAAAACGCTGATTCATCCAGTAATGAAACAAGTCAAGTCTTTAGCAGTGAGTCATTGAATCATTCATTCAAGAGATTCATTCAAAAACACACTCCCCCACTATATAGTAGGTGAAAAACAGTATGTGACAAAAGAAGTGTGTCTGAATTCACAGTACTCATTAAAGAGTAGGTGAAAAGTCTCTGGATGAAGTGTGTATCTGATTCTTTCTACTTCATGTTTAATTCATATTTCTGAGTGGAAATGGTTTCAAAATAAATCCCACACCATTTTCCCCCCATTGTATGTTAGGAGAATGTTGTTTTCTATAAATATCTGCACTGGAAATACTTCATCAGTCTGTAGCTGCAGGAAACAACTAATACGTTCATCTAATAATTCATTAGCCTCATTAGCGTGTGCCAGTCAAGATGATCATCTCCCGGCAGGAACATTACATCTGAATAATGAGCTTCTGATGACTTTACACATCATATGGGCCGCTCGTCTGTCTATATTAATAATAATCAAAGTCTCTTGTCTCATCTTTAGTTTTACATGACCATCACCACCGCATGACCCTAACAATTAAAGTAAATGCCCTCTTATGATTGGCTGACCTCTCCGCATGTGAAATGAGCAACTAGCCACGCCCACATGAGTTACTGAATAGATGTTCATATGTAAATATGGTGGTCATATGTTAATGAGCTGGTGTTTGTTTTGTCATAATCATAATTTATGAACAAGCTGTTTCTCAGATTGATTTCAGTACATGTTCTGAAGTAAAGAGGAAGTCTGAGTTCAGTGTCTATACTCTACACTATAATTATCCAGAGCAGATCTGCCGTGTCTTCTGCATCTAAACGAACACGCTTGCTGAAGCGATCGAGCAACAAACGTGTGTCAGTATTCTGGGCGTTAGAAAGACACCTCAGGGCTAAAATTAGACCGAGCGTATTGATCAGAGCAGCAGGAGACGCTCACAGAGAGACTATTGATCGTAACTCGGACCAGAGCAGATATATAAACCGCTCACCACACGAGTCTACATTAACACACACTCACACACAGATCACAGGAAACGGTTGACTGTGGCGAGTAAATAAAATGGACGGTTGGCCTGGAGTTTTACTAGGAACTAGGAAATAAATCATGCGCTAGTCTTTTCTTCCCTTCTGTGTCGTATATACACGAGTGAAACGCTTCAGGAACAAGAACAAATGTGGGCGGGGCTTGATTGTGTCTGTGGGGAATTGATTGGATGGTTGTGGTTTGCTATTGGTGGATCTCGTGTGATTGACAGGTTGCCCCGCCCTCGTCATCAGAGAAGAGAAGTGAAAGCTTGCAAGAGGAACTTATTCTGATTATAGATTATTATGAGACATGTGAATTTAACACAATAATGATGTGCATGGATAAATCATTTATGAGAAATAAAAATAAGAATTGTCAATTTTGATTTCATGTTGACTTTAAATCAGATTGTTGTGGGCTTGCACTAATCTTGATGGTGGAGAAAGAGGCATGAACCCCGTTTACAGGTGAACTGGAGAAGGTGGAGCTACTATGAGCGTAATTATCGTTATTATGAAACGCGCTTTTTTAAAGAAATATATAGTAAATTTACAGTCAACATCCACGGATCAGTAACTGTTCATAAGATATTAAACATACTGAATCTGATTGAGATGAGAAGGCAGTGGAATTCATGCTTCGGTTTGTCCTGTTGATCAGATCGTATGAGCCTTCAGACTGATCACTGTCGAATCATTATGTAAACATGTAAACGATGCAGATGCATACGCGATTCAAATCTAGGCTAATATTACTCACATTAACCCACTAAAACAAAATCAGTGTCACTTCGTGTTTTTTGCAGTTTGACTGATAGCCAGACGCTGATTGACCTCATATCTGATGAGCACCTGATCGCTCAATAATCATATTACTGTCAGAAACACTGGGTTCTGTTCTCAGCTCAGACCCGGGCTAATAATGAATCACAGTTCTCCTATGGTATAATACTGACACAGTACACTATGGCAACCACAGCCGTTGCTAACCATGGGATTCATTCAAGACTGATGCTAACACAACATGATCACAGTTCTTCTGTAGTGATATTTGGCACACACTCCATGTTCATCACATCAGGCTCCTGTCAGAGATAATGAGTGTGTGTAGAGGATAGACACTGCCCCCTGCTGTCAGCTGTGTGATATCACGGACCGTAACAGTCTCCCTTTCTCACAGACATTATCCGCATCTGAACTGAGAAACACTTTACATTACAGTGCTCATCTATCAGATATTACACATCAATACTAGTTATAAAGTTATTGTCAGTCTGTAGATCACATCCAATGCAAGGAAAAATACTGTACATTTATAGGACTCATATTTAAGCTGATATGGCAGATAATGAGAAAACAATGAGAGAAATAGACTGGACAGACAGATAGATAATATGGATGGATGGATAGACAGACGGACGGACGGATGATAGATAGACAGATAGATGGATGGATGGAGGGAGGGAGGGATGGATTGACAGACAGACAGACAGACAGACAGATAGATGGAGAGACAGATAGATGGATGGATAGACAGATAAATAGATAGACAGAGACAGATAGATGGATGGATAGACAGATAGATAGATAGACAGAGACAGATAGATGGATGGATAGACAGATAAATAGATAGACAGAGACAGATAGATGGATGGATAGACAGATAAATAGATAGACAGAGACAGATAGATGGATGGATAGACAGATAAATAGATAGACAGAGACAGATAGATGGATGGATAGACAGATAAATAGATAGATAGACAGAGACAGATAGATGGATGGATAGATAGATAGACAGAGACAGATAGATGGATGGATGGACAGATAGACAGATAGACAGAGACAGATAGATGGATGGATAGACAGATAGACAGACAGTCCTTCCTCCGAACTCAGTGTCCGAATTCACTCACTCCTTCGAGTGGACAATATTAGTGGAGTAATGTAGGGAGTAGTGAATGAGGGTATACGCTGATTTCACGCAGCCGTTATTTTGAAATTGAAAGCGAGGCTCCGGTGGGAAGAAAACCCGGAAGTGTCGCCTTTAATCACAGGAGAGTCGCGAATGCGATGGCGTATTGTTGTGTTTAATGTACAGTAGAAATTACTTATTCTAAAATTGTACATACATTTCTTTCAAACTTTAGACTATATACAGTGAAATTCATTTATAAATCATTTTTTTATATATATAATTCAGAGAGTAAAAAAAAAGAAGCAGGAACGAACTATATACATATCCTATATTGGATATTAACATACAATAGTGTAAATCGTGGCAGCAGCTTCAGGTTGGTATTCCAAGGCATTGTTGTGTATCTTTACTTCCGGGGTTCTTCCCACCGGAGCCTCACTTTCCATTTCAAAATGGCGGCTGCGTGAAATCAGCGTATAGGGGGCGACTTCAGACACAGCTTCAGTGTTCTGACTCTGAGAGGCGCGTTTAGGACAGCACTTACACATTGGCTGATCCAACCTAAAAAATAAGCCTTTTTAATGCTATGCGAGCATAAGAAACTTCATTATCACACTTGCATGACTGAAACAGCTGAGCGAGAGGCATTTCAAAGATGGCCGCCGAGTTAAATGACTCGCCTTAAAGAGACTTCGGCTCTTTTAGTTTCGGTTTCCTTGGTTATTGACCATGTCCTTGTTTGTTCCTATGATTACGTATGATTTGCACCTGTTTCTCATTTTGTTTGCCTTGAATATTGTTGAGTTCACACCATTGTCGTAATTACAGTAGTCTCGAGGTGACGTTTTACTCAGAGCTGGTCACATCCTTGGAATGGGATTTGTGTGTTTCTATGGCAACACTATCAATGCCTAAATGAATGTGCAGCGGTCAGGTGGTACAAGGAGAGCTCTCAGAAAACTCACATCTGACAAGCTGCAATTACGAGCTCTACGAGGACGTGAACGCTTTTACAAGTTGAAATCTCGTAATTACTGTAATCTCAACATGGCATGAACGCACCTATATACTATTACTCCCTGTTCAGTTTGGTCCCTCGTCGGTTCTCGTTTATTATTATTATGTGGTTATCGCTCTTCCCTGCCTGAGCTCCTGTGTTTCTACCCAGCATTCAATTGGTCACTGCTTGTACATGTAACAAATAGCCTACAATTTGATTAAAGAAATGTATTAGTAATAGTTCAAGTTAACTAAGACTAATAAATGCTGCAGAATTATTGTTGATTGTTAGTTCATGTTAACTAATGTTAACAAATAAAGCTTATTGTAAAGATGAATAATAAATAAAGAGTCCTCAATGTCCTCAAATGAGTATCCTGTGCTATCAGCATTAATTCCCCAACATTAACCCCAATTTCACTATTTGTTCCAGTTGTTGTTCTTGGCAGGATCAACAGCGCTGATGTGTGTGAAACCAGGCAGTTCAACAACATCATGCAGATTATTATTAACAGCTCTACTTAATGTCATGAGCCTGTAATGTAACATGTATACGTTTGTGTGTGTGTGTTTGTGGTGATGATCAGGACCCCCGACACACACTGCTTAGATGAATACTGTAGCATCTCAGTGTGAGATTCATTCATCCAGCCACCAGAGGGAGCCGTCTGCCCAATACTGCCCAATACTGAGCTCTTCATCAGTCACTTCCACCATATACTGCTCACCTGTGCTTGGACCAAGTTTGCCTGCCGGATTTGTTATCCGCACAGTGGATTCTACAACTACTCCAATACACAAATACTCAAATGGTACTTACAAATAGTGGTGGGCAGATCGAGGCTTCGTGAAACACTGAAACAGTTGAACCAAATGTGCCATATTGTGCCGAGGCTTCGAAACAATCCGACACCCGTCTCCACGTTGACCCCTAGTGGTCAGAACAGTGTAAATGCAACAAAAAACCCAGGCCACAAATGCATAAAAACACCTTTTACAAATCTATTGCAAACTTTTTACTGAAAGTGTAAAATCGTGTCCTGTGTGCCATCGTGTCCTGTGTGCCATCGTTGACTGTGTGCCATCGTGGACTGTGTGCCATCGTGGACTGTGTGCCATCGTGGACTGTGTGCCATCGTGGACTGTGTGCCATCGTGGACTGTGTGCCATCGTGGACTGTGTGCCATCGTGGACTGTGTGCCATCATGGACTGTGTCCTGTGTGCCATCGTGGACTGTGTCCTGTGTGCCATCGTGGACTGTGTGCCATCGTGGACTGTGTGCCATCGTGGACTGTGTGCCATCGTGGACTGTGTGCCATCGTGTCCTGTGTGCCATCGTGGACTGTGTGCCATCGTGGACTGTGTGCCATCGTGGACTGTGTGCCATCGTGGACTGTGTGCCATCGTGGACTGTGTGCCATCGTGGACTGTGTGCCATCGTGGACTGTGTGCCATCGTGGACTGTGTGCCATCGTGGACTGTGTGCCATCGTGGACTGTGTGCCATCGTGGACTGTGTGCCATCGTGGACTGTGTGCCATCGTGTCCTGTGTGCCATCGTGGACTGTGTGCCATCGTTGACTGTGTGCCATCGTGGACTGTGTGCCATCGTGGACTGTGTGCCATCGTGGACTGTGTCCTGTGTGCCATCGTGGACTGTGTGCCATCGTGGACTGTGTCCTGTGTGCCATCGTGGACTGTGTGCCATCGTGGACTGTGTCCTGTGTGCCATCGTGGACTGTGTGCCATCGTGGACTGTGTGCCATCGTGGACTGTGTGCCATCGTGGACTGTGTGCCATCGTTGACTGTGTGCCATCGTGGACTGTGTGCCATCGTGGACTGTGTGCCATCGTGGACTGTGTCCTGTGTGCCATCGTGGACTGTGTGCCATCGTGGACTGTGTCCTGTGTGCCATCGTGGACTGTGTGCCATCGTGGACTGTGTCCTGTGTGCCATCGTGGACTGTGTCCTGTGTGCCATCGTGGACTGTGTCCTGTGTGCCATCGTGGACTGTGTCCTGTGTGCCATCGTGGACTGTGTCCTGTGTGCCATCGTGGACTGTGTGCCATCGTGGACTGTGTGCCATCGTGGACTGTGTCCTGTGTGCCATCGTGGACTGTGTCCAGTGTGCCATCGTGGACTGTGTGCCATCGTGGACTGTGTGCCATCGTGGACTGTGTCCTGTGTGCCATCGTGGACTGTGTCCAGTGTGCCATCGTGGACTGTGTGCCATCGTGTCCTGTGTGCCATCGTTGACTGTGTGCCATCGTTGACTGTGCCATCGTGGACTGTGTGCCATCGTGGACTGTGTGCCATCGTGGACTGTGTGCCCATCGTGGACTGTGTGCCATCGTGGACTGTGTCCTGTGTGCCATCGTGGACTGTGTCCTGTGTGCCATCGTGGACTGTGTGCCATCGTGGACTGTGTGCCATCGTTGACTGTGTGCCATCGTTGACTGTGTGCCCATCGTGGACTGTGTGCCATCGTGGACTGTGTGCCCATCGTGGACTGTGTGCCCATCGTGGACTGTGTGCCCATCGTGGACTGTGTGCCCATCGTGGACTGTGTGCCATCGTGGACTGTGTGCCATCGTTGACTGTGTGCCATCGTTGACTGTGTGCCATCGTGGACTGTGTGCCATCGTGGACTGTGTGCCATCGTGGACTGTGTGCCATCGTGGACTGTGTGCCATCGTGGACTGTGTGCCATCGTGGACTGTGTGCCATCGTGGACTGTGTGCCATCGTGGACTGTGTCCTGTGTGCCATCATGGACTGTGTGCCATCGTGGACTGTGTGCCATCGTGGACTGTGTGCCATCGTGCTTCACGTTAGTCCTGTTTGATTGTGCTTCTCTTCAACTTTGTTTGTTTCGCCATCATGTAATTGAGTAAGAGTGTCGTGCCAGAGAGATTGAGATAGTGTTTAGTGAAACTGTGAGTGTTTGTTGATTGTAATCATACTTCTGATATTCTATATCTGACAATTTCCTGTTTGACTACGCTTTGGATTCTGATTCTAACTTGTTGACCTGATACTTTGTAAATAAGTGTGTAAATATTCTTGTATATACATTTTTACCAGATTAAGGGATGTAGGGGGTTATTTGTATCTTTTTCACTTTGTTTATGGTTAAGGGAGTTGGGTAAGTTTAACTGTATTTTAGTTTTCTTTCTTTTGCCTGAGGTCACTTCGGTTCTAAAAAGATTGTTTTGTTTGTTATTTCAGCCTTGTCTACCCCTGACGCTAACTCTTCATGGTAAATAAAGCTCATATTATTTGTCATCTCTCTGGTACTGAGACTTATTCCTCTTTCTGTTATACCTCATTTTAATTATACTAATGTCTAATTAAAACATCTACAAATGTGTAAAACTGATCAGACATCAGGTAAAACCCACAGACACTTGTTCATTGGTTCTCAGTGACTGGGTTGACAGAGATCATCAGCGGTGAAACATTGAAATTTCGAAGTGTTTCGAAACAGTTATGACGTAATGAAGCCTGAAATCACATGACTTTGGCAGTTTGATACACGCTCCGAAACATTGATTCGGAACAAAAGATTCGTAAAAGCTTAGAGGCTTCATGAAGCAGTTTTTGGAAATTGCCACCAATACTTAAAAATACACAGATGTAAATATATGGATGTGAGCTGAACTTGTGTAAGAGTAAGAAGAAGAAGAGAGGGGAGAAGATGAATCAAGCATGTGATAATCAGGTACTCATGTGTGTTGTGTTAGCATGATATCTGACAAACTCTCTTTACTGTCCATTGTTGGCTTTTCTAGAAATGAAATAAAGTACAAGTACACCACAGGTGTACACTGTGAAGGATCATAAAATAAAATCAATATTTCATGTCCCTGTCATTTATGTGGTGGAAAGCAGTGTAAAAATGTGATTGGTCTGAACATTATCCCTTAAATGTCCATTTTAACTCAAAGCTGCTTGCTATTAGTGTGTTTAATGAGCTAATGAACTATCTCAGCTCAAATCAATATTTAGTAAGGTCAATGCCTGCGTAATAAGCAGGATAATGTACATCCAGCCGGTTGTTATCCCAAAATAAACTTCTTCAGGATAGCACGAGATCCCTACGCTCCACATCAGGGTCCGGATCTTCCTGTCAGGGTGTATTTTGCGGTAACAACCGGCTGGATGTACATATCCCTTAAAGGGCCCCTATCATGGATTTTTGAAAATGACCTTTCATGTAGTGTGTAATATGGCTCTAAGTGAATGAAAACATCCTGCAAAGTTTTAAATCTGAAAGTGCACCGTATATAAAGTTATTGTCTTTCAAAAGTAAGAGTCGACTCTGAGTCAATCAAATGAATTGTTTTTCAAACGAGTCATAAGCCGTTTCGTTGTGACGTCAAGACGAAGCATTAGCATTAGCTCCACCCACTTATTGCGACACCAGGGAAACTCAAACCTCAAACCGGCGGCTGATCCTGTGGACACTGGAGAGATCATGTCGAGGAGACGCTGTGGGACACAATGTGACGGTAAAGAAATTTTTTTTCCACTGCCCAAGGACGAGCACGTGAAGAATCTGTGGTTAAAATGAATCTTTTCCATGATACTACAGCAGTATAATCACAAACATTTCCTGTTACATTTATTTTACTGACGACTGCTTCTCAAATATCGGAGTCAGCTGATCAGCTGTGGGCCACTATTACATACAACTGTCTATTAAAGGTGCTATATGGAGATTTTAGCGGCCTCTAGCGGTGATGTTTCAGATTGCAACAAGAGCGCTCGTGCTCGTGTGCGTGCGCGATCTCAAGAGCGAGCATTCACTACCGGCCACACGGAGACTTTCAACGCAACGGCGAAAGCATCACACAACATGCTGGAAACTCATGTAAACTCTCACTGCCACTTTACAATAATAGGCTACTTTTATCATCTTGACGTTGAACTAATGCTCCATGCTCGTACCATAATAACGTTAACTGCATTGACGGCGAACTAATGCTATCTAACTTGAGCCAACTAAAGCACAAAATCACAATATATTTAACTTGCTTTGAAGTAATGTTAGCTTACCTGTCCAAAAGGAGGAAAGCCAACTCAGGATCTGTCTTTATACCTAAAACAAAGCGGAGGTCTCTCCACAATTCAAAAGCTCTGGCGATGTTGATCCGTGTTTTCATCCTGAGGCGATCAGAATCACGTTTGGCTTGACGAGCTTCAGCAGATAAAACTTTTTTTTGTTTTTTATATTTTTTTGGAGTTTGTGTTGTGCTGAAGGCAGGTCGTTTTGGGGTGTTATCAGACTCCATGTCGTTAGCTGAAGTGCCGTCGGTCGCATAGACTGTATAAGGAGAGAGGCTCGGGAGCGCGCATGCACGTCACTTCCGATGGATTTCGCTGTAAATCCGACCCGGAGACTTCACATATAAATATGAACACTGGCCTTCAGAGGTAATAGCAAAACCCGACAAGTGGATAATTGTAATGTGTGATTACAACCCCTTCACACACAGGCAATAAAAAAAGGATTCATTGTAGAAGAAAAGTTCCATATAGCACCTTTAACGCAGATTGTCTATCGTTCTCACTACTTTGAGGAAAGATTAAGCATGAAGCAAGATTTGTTTTACCAATGTTTATGTTACATCTGTCATTCACTCAAACTGAGTAGTGAATCACTGAAGCGTCCTGCTCGAGTCGTGCTTGCGATGGAGGTTCGGTTTGAATGAATGGTTCTTCTTCTTCTAGTGTTTCATCATCATAGTGTTTCATCTCGCGCTCGGATTGATATGGTAAAATCCAAGGGGGTAATCCATCGACCGGAAGTTGAAGCCGGCCGCGTGGCGCCATCTTGTAGCAGAACTTCATTTGCATTAGCATTCCATTGACTCCCATTCATTTTGGCATCACTTTGACAGCAAATAACTTTACATCTGAGGCGTTTAAAGACTCCATTTGTCCATTATTTATTTCTAAAGACACACGACAATGTATAAAGGGCTCCATTACCTTCTATGTTACATTATGGCCACATAGAAACAGTTTTTGTAAAAATAGGCTAACGATTGCGTCATAACCACTCGACGCTCTGTCGCACAGTAGAGAAATTACCGTACAGACAGTAGGAGAAGCTCACAGGCAATCAATGCATTAACTTAATATGGCGCACTGGCGTTAAATTTTAAAATAAATACTATACTAAATACTTACTCCTGCTCACTCACGCCAAAGAACTCTTTGCTCAAGCTCGCCGTCTCTGCAAGATCAACGTTGGCAGTTTTCACGCACAGCTACTAGAAGATTTACATCTGTCAGACAGGGTGCTCACGTCATCAAGCTTAGTTTGAGTCGGTTTGAGTCTGAGCGTCAGGAACAGAAGTGCTAAAAAATCGCTAAAAATGGGCTTCAACCGTCTCAACTGAGTTCCAATGAGATGGCTCTGTCCACTTCTTATACTGTTTATGGTAAAATCGACGTCATTGTTCGTTACTGTGTTTAGTTTACGGTGAAGGAAGCCTCAGGACACCCAGAGCTGTCGGTGTTATAGCAATGGGAATTACGCGGTAAACCAATCACAACAGACTGAACTGTCTGGCCAATCAGAGTAGACCAATCACAGCAGACTGAGCTGTCTGGCCAATCAGAGTAGACCAATCACAGCAGACTGAGCTGTCTGGCCAATCAGAGCAGAGTAGATCGCGGAAAGGAGGGATTTAGAGAGATTGATTCATTTGGCGAGTCGTTAGAGAATCATTGAAAATGCGGTGATGTACAAATGTATATTATTAGAAAATGAAACACTTTTTTGATGTTTGATGCATGGAAACCTGTTGTAGGAGACTCCAAAACAACATTAGGAAACTTTAAAAAATCATAATAGGGGCCCTTTAAATGTGTAATGTGGATAATTTCTTTCCACTAGTCAGAAAGAAGTCAAGTTATGGAAAAAGAAACATAGCTCAACAATTCAAGATTGACCAGTGCCTGAAAAAACAAGGGTTTTAACCTGTAGTGTCTTGCCTTAAAAATATGGTACTCAATAAAGGGAAACTTCACCACCTGGAAGGATGAGCTTTCAATAAAACTTGTCTGCCTAGTGCCTATGCAGTAGAAAGGTGAAAACATTGGTGTTTCCTGACTAGAGAAAACTGAAAAAAAATGCAGTTTTCTTCCCTTTTGCCAAACAGGCAGTAAAACTTCAACACCCATAATGCACTGGGCTTGTGGCGGTCCAAGGCCACTCCCACCAGTCTGCTCTGGATCTGCTTTCCAGAGTCAAATACCGCCTTGCTTCAGTAGGACATCCCACCCCACAAACTTTTACTCGTAATGCTGTCGACTTGTATTGCTCCCGGGTGCAAGAATACAAAGAGTAGACGTTTATAGGGAGTTACTTTGTGTTTTCAGAGACGGATCCAGAGCATTGTAGACAGCGACTAAAGGCTGCAAAGAATCTTAAATACAGAGAGAATAAAGAGACGGAAAATATGATAAACCTTCATGCTTGTAGTCAACATTTCATACTGGATGAGCACAAACACAGTGTTTTAGACCAGGCGAAAGGGAAAACTGAAAGAAACTGACGTTCTGCCAGTTCCACCTGAAGCAAAACTGACGCGTTCAGGTAAGAAAGATATTGCCATAGTGATCCAGTTTTACCATAATGCTGTTCAAAGAGTAGACAAAGTATGATACAATTTTCAGTGATATTAACCCTAACCTTTCATTAACTGTTCTGTTAATAACCCTCTGCTGATCCGACAGTCCGTGGGCGGGAATGCAAACATGAAGTATAATCTGTAATTTTCACAAAGACTATTACAGACAATCAATGTGAATTACTCGGTCCAGGTAACACACAGAAAGAGGAAACACTGGTCATTTACTCATACTATCCGATACCATTACACAGTACCAGGCTAAAATAAAAGATCTAGTGTTTGGAAATGACCTGCAAACCAGAGCCCAAATCACAAGCCAGATGTTGATGAAGATGATGATGTCAAAGACCCATCCAGTCCACAGAAGCACTGCTTTACACTGATGCACAGCGGCATCTTCATCACACACACACACACACACACACACACACACACACACACACACACACACACACACACACACACACACACACACACACACACACACACACACACACACACTTTCCTCCACAGCAGGTTTACTCACTGAATGTGACGCTCTTCTCGCAGTGGTAGTATCCATCTGAGGTCTTTTTCTTGAGCATGGAGCACAGGTCCACTCTACACACACACTCGTCTCCGAACACACGGCTCTCGAAGTCGGAAAACAGCACTGGATCCAGCTTCTTAACGCCCTGCGAAGACACACACACACACACACACGTCACACAATGAGTCCTGAGCGAATTGAAGGACACACACACAAGAGACAGTCCAGTGGGGCTGGAAGTGTGTGTCGGGGCCGATAACCTCAAGAGGAAGCCTGAGCTGTGGGAAGATTACACAAACACACACACACAGACAGACACACACCTCCCTATCTGTGTCCTCCACATGGAGAAGAAGCATCAGTGCGTCTGTCACGTACACACTACACACACAGCTGAAGGAACAGCTCAGCGGATGTCTTCATAAGAGCAGCGTGAACACTGGGAGTGGAAGCACACGAGTCTGAGCGGGTTAAAGCTGTGTAATGTGTGTTTGATCTGATTGTGTGTGTGAGTGATGATCTGGCGTCAGTCTCACCCCTCACTGTCTGAACAGAGGCTTCATCCTCACAACACCAGCAAACTAGAGCACTTTAGGTTTTTGAAACAAGGCTGCATGTCTTTAATCAAAAAATTGTAAGATATTATTTCAGGACTATTATGCTATTTTAAAAGCTCCTAATGTTGTTTTGTTTTCTCCTACAATAGGTTTACATGCATCCAAGGTCAAAAACACGAACTCTTTCCTCGCCATTGACAGAAATGTCAAAATGTTTTGAAAATGTTATAGGGTAGGGGGCGCTGTTACACATCTACTGAATCATCTAAGGATCAAAACAGATAAAAAGGAAGCAGAAACAAGCAATAGCAGCATTGATTATGCACGTTGTAGTCTTGGACAAAAACATGATTTTCTCAGCTTTTTGTTCAAAATGTTTTGTTCTTTATTTTAAAACTTACCCGCATTCAACTGTTGAGAAAAAAGGAATGCATGAAGCTAGATTAAAACTGTTTTTTTTTAAAGCAGAGACTCTGTTTTTTCTTTTGATTTATTGCATGTGATTGGTCTACTCTGTTCTGATTGGTCTGATGGCCCAGTCTGTTCTGATTGGTCAGATGGCCCAGTCTGTTCTGATTGGTCAGATGGCCCAGTCTGTTCTGATTGGTCAGATGGCCCAGTCTGTTCTGATTGGTCAGATGGCCCAGTCTGCTGTGATTGGTCTACTCTGCTCTGATTGGTCAGATGGCCCAGTCTGTTCTGATTGGTCAGATGGCCCAGTCTGCTGTGATTGGTCTACTCTGTTCTGATTGGTCTGATTGGTCTGCTCTGCTCTGATTGGTCAGATGGCCCAGTCTGCTGTGATTGGTCTGCTCTGCTCTGATTGGTCAGATGGCCCAGTCTGTTCTGATTGGTCAGATGGCCCAGTCTGCTGTGATTGGTCTACTCTGTTCTGATTGGTCTGATTGGTCTGCTCTGCTCTGATTGGTCAGATGGCCCAGTCTGCTGTGATTGGTCTGCTCTGCTCTGATTGGTCAGATGGCCCAGTCTGTTGTGATTGGTCTACTCTGTTCTGATTGGTGGATATGTTATGGCAGCACAACCGACAGAAAGCAGGTTAATGCGTTTACATGCCGCGCGAAATCGGAGTACGAGGCAAAAAACGAGCTGTGTCGACCGGTTTATGCTCAAGCCGTTCACGACCTTACTCCGATAAAAGAAAACGTGTTTCCGTGTTTACATGACCATGTGTGTTTTCGGCTTAAGCATAATCGGCCCAAGAGGGTGCATGTAAACGCAATCAACAACTACATTTATCTGATCTTTGATCTTTGCAGACCTTTTACATTCACATTCTGATTATTACTGATCTGCCTTTAGGTAGATGATGACACAATTTTCTTCTAGAAACAAACTTTGTTATGAAAATTGTTATTTTCATGTTATCACTGTGAAGCTGCTTTGATACAATCTGTATTGTAAAAAGCGCTATATAAATAAAAGTGACTTGACTTGACAAACAGACAAACGTCTATTACACACTACATGAATAGAGACAATAGAGGCAATATGTGAATATATAGTAAAGTGTAATTTATTCCTGTGATTAAAGCTGAATTTCAGCATCATTACTCCAGTCTTCAGTGTCATACATACCGAATGCGTCCTTAGTGAATAAAAGTATTAATTCTATAAAAGTAAATTAAAGTCTTACTGACCCCAAACCTCAGAACGATTCTATATAATTAATAGCTTTCAAAATTGGCACGTCAGGTGAATTTTCACAAATAAAAGCTGATTTTTTTTGTTGTTGCATGAATCATACACACACTTACACAATTGTGACTACACAGATAGACTATATTATTTAGTGGAAGAATAATTAATCATGATTTCCAAAAATAAATTACAATTATCTGTTGATCACTGTTGTCATTGACATTGAAATTTATTCTGCGCGCGCACACACACACACACACACACACACACATGCACACACTGCCCCTATCCCTAAACCTATCCATCACAGGAGACATGCTGCATTTTTATTTTTTAATAAAACATTGTTTTTTATGTTTTTTAAGCCATTTGATTTATGAGGACTTTTGAAATGTCCTCATAAACCACCCATACGTTGTAATACCAGTGTAATACACATGTCATTGAACAAATGTCTGTCCTCATAAATCACATAAACAAACCCACACACACACACACACACACACTCGAGCGCTTCTTACCTGCTTGCGTAGTTTGGGAGCTCGTGAGAGTTTGAGAAACGTCAGATGAGGTTTGAAGGCTTTGTCATCTCCAGACACGATACCTCTCTCCTCAAACGCCTTCCTCACACTCTCTGGTGGAGAGAAAGAACACACACACAGCCTCAGAGACACTGATGCATCCTGGGATAGGCTATTTACAGCCTCCCGCAGACCGGACCGAGACTGTCTCACCGTCCTCAATGTAAGACAAGACATAATCAATACAGAGAGAGCGAGATGACATTAGCAGACTGAGCTCTCAGTGTCTTCTGCATCTAAATCTAGAGTTTTCACTCCACTTCAAGTAGGGGTCCAAAATACTGTGCTCATGTAAACTATCAGTGAATATTAGAGGCTTTTTTACATGGCATATCAATCTGATTACGCCAATACTGGAAGCAGTAAAACCTTAAATCTGGCCACAACTCAGCTGGATTTATTTTGGTACGATGCATGATTATGTTTATGAAGACACATCCACACACCAGAAGCAGATCACAGATGTAGATTTTCATCCTCGTTATTGTCTTTATTGGGTGTAATGGAATAGATTAACATGCTTTAATGCCAATCAGTACATTATTATTAATACCTCCTCTATTCTGCACTGATTTCTACAAAGCCCCGCTTTCTGAAGAGCTCAAGGTGCTCTGATTGGTCAGCTGACCCAGTGTGTTGTGATTGGCCAAACACCTCAAGCGTGTGTCTGAAACGTAACATCCCTTACCATAATCGTAAGCTTCAGTCGTTGGTTTTAGCGTATCAGTTCGAGCCCGAGTTGGATTAAATAAGGCGGATGATCGTTTCGTTCTCACGCCACGACATGACGACAACATTATAATTCACCAAAACGCCTTCTTTCTCTGCCTATGTCTTTAAGCGGTGTTATGCTAATATTTTACATTGTGGAATGCGAAAGTAATATCTGAACAATCAATCAATCAATCAATCAATCAATGCTCATTCTTCACAAAAGACATCTCTCAAAATATCTTCTCTAACGGTCCGTAGAAGTAAGTAAGTCATGTTTAAGGAACATTAAGGCAGGTAAATGATCATAGAATTATCATTTCTGGGTAAACAATCCCTTTAAACTGTATTACATGTACCACAGAGGTTGTGTTGAGCCAAAAATGTTGTCATTGAAGGATTTTTTTAGCAGTGACGGAACAATCTGAAAGCTGTCGGTCATTTTGGCAGATTACACTGAGAGTGATGTGTTGTACCTTGTAACTGTAATACTCCCTCATGTCCACAAGGTGGCGAGTGCACATGATCAACAACAGTGACATTGTTCACAACTGTTTTATTGACGTCTTTCTGCCGTTGAAACACTGATTGAGTGCATTTATCAATTAAATAATACGCTACTCAACGAATGGTGTGTTTATTTGTGAAGTTTGCAGTGCACTGAGGAGAGGATGAGGAGTGAGCAAGAGCGATGTACCTGCGATGAGAGCGAGTGTGTTCAGATGCTCTCCTTCTGCGATCTGGACAAACGCCACCTCCTGTTTAAAGTGTCCGACTCCACAGAAGGGCAGGATCAGCCTGTGTCCCGCCAGCAGTGTGTTCAGAGGAGACTCCAGCGCTGAGAGTGTGGACACAGCACTGCACACACACACACACACACACACACACACACAGAAGGGCAGGATCAGCCTGTGTCCCGCCAGCAGTGTGTTCAGAGGAGACTCCAGCGCTGAGAGTGTGGACACAGCACTGCACACACACACACACACACACACACACACACAGAAGGGCAGGATCAGCCTGTGTCCCGCCAGCAGTGTGTTCAGAGGAGACTCCAGCGCTGAGAGTGTGGACACAGCACTGCACACACACACACACACACACACAGAAGGGCAGGATCAGCCTGTGTCCCGCCAGCAGTGTGTTCAGAGGAGACTCCAGCGCTGAGAGTGTGGACACAGCACTGCACACACACACACACACACACACAGAAGGGCAGGATCAGCCTGTGTCCCGCCAGCAGTGTGTTCAGAGGAGACTCCAGCGCTGAGAGTGTGGACACAGCACTGCACACACACACACACACACACACACACACACAGAAGGGCAGGATCAGCCTGTGTCCCGCCAGCAGTGTGTTCAGAGGAGACTCCAGCGCTGAGAGTGTGGACACAGCACTGCACACACACACACACACACACACAGAAGGGCAGGATCAGCCTGTGTCCCGCCAGCAGTGTGTTCAGAGGAGACTCCAGCGCTGAGAGTGTGGACACAGCGCTGCACGCACACACACACACCATAACTACTACTATGGTCTGAGATGAATGCGCATGTCGCTCTGACAGATCTCACATGTGTGTATGAGTCTCACACACACACACACACACACACACGTCATAACTACTACTATGGTCTGAGATGAATGCGCATGTCGCTCTGACAGATCTCACATGTGTGTGTGTGTGTGCTCACACACACACACACACGTCATAACTACTGCTATGGTCTGAGATGAATGCGCATGTGACAGATCTCACATGTGTGTATGAGTCTCACACACACACACACACACACACACACACACACGTCATAACTACTACTATGGTCTGAGATGAATGCGCATGTCGCTCTGACAGATCTCACATGTGTGTGTGAGTCTCACACACACACACACACACACACGTCATAACTACTGCTATGGTCTGAGATGAATACGCATGTGACAGATCTCACATGTGTGTATGAGTCTCACACACACACACACACACACACACACACACACACACGTCATAACTACTACTATGGTCTGAGATGAATGCGCATGTCGCTCTGACAGATCTCACATGTGTGTGTGAGTCTCACACACACACACACACACACACGTCATAACTACTGCTATGGTCTGAGATGAATACGCATGTGACCGATCTCACATGTGTGTATGAGTCTCACACACACACACACACACACACGTCATAACTACTACTATGGTCTGAGATGAATGCGCATGTCGCTCTGACAGATCTCACATGTGTGTGTGAGTCTCACACACACACACACACACACACACACACACACACGTCATAACTACTGCTATGGTCTGAGATGAATGCGCATGTGACAGATCTCACATGTGTGTATGAGTCTCACACACACACACACACACACACACACACACACACACACACACGTCATAACTACTGCTATGGTCTGAGATGAATGCGCATGTGACAGATCTCACATGTGTGTATGAGTCTCACACACACACACACACACACACACACACGTCATAACTACTGCTATGGTCTGAGATGAATGCGCATATGACAGATCTCACATGTGGCCTTCAAACACAATAAAATGTCTCTTCGCACGCAGCGGATGCTCTCGGGTCATGTTAACTGGGGTCAGGCCGGGGTGAAGCGTGCTTTCAGGGAGATTTCCCTTTAGTGCCAAGAAGAAGGAGTGAACACAACTAACATTACTAATAAACAGAATAGTGTCCTTTATCATATAGCTGTCGCTGCTGTTTTAAAGAGCAATAAGCCGTGTGTTACATAAGGAATAATGGACAACAGATCTGTGAATTATTAAAAACTGTCCAATAATAGATTGTTACATTATTTAATTAAGATGAATTTATTTAGCAATAACTGAAGTCATTTATTCCTCTTATACCACGGTTACAACATCTCAAGTCATTTAGGCATTTTGTTACAAAGTATGACAATACTTATATTATTATTATAATTAAATAAAGCAGATAATAAGTGATTTTTTTTTAGTATTGTCAAATTTTTTAAAGTTTAATATCACTTTATTTCACTCCAGCCACACTCTCTCCTGATTGGCTGTGATTTTGGATTGATTTGGTTGCGAGTGCAGTAGTGTTGTTGTCACGATACCAAAATTATTGTTTCGATACCGATACCAAGTCAAGAATTGCGATTTCGATACTTTTTCGATACTTTTCCTGAAAAGGGAGAAACACTCTCAAATATCATGCACTGTGCTTTATTTTAAAACTGGGACACCATTCTAATCATATAACAGACTAATAAATGAACATATGAACAGCAGATATATTACCCATTTGAACAAAATATGAAATATAAAAATAAATTAGACCAATGACATTCAAGGAATTTTTTTTTTAATTTAGCAGCATTATCTCAGTTATCACAAGAAACATAAGAGTTACCGGGAATTGATAAGATTTTATCCATATCAATGCCACTGATGATTCTGCTTATCGATCCGATTCTTTAACGATTCTCTTATCGATTCCTGATTGTAGTTGTTTTAAAACAACTTACACTTGAGTAAGCAAACTGTAGCTTACTTTTTATGTAATTTATGTAATAAATGAAACCTTATTACAAAGTGTTACCGATTAGTTATACACCCCGATTCAGATGTAGCCTATCGTGAGTTCAGTGTTGGAAAGATCAGTTGTTTTAACCATTCATTAAAACGAATCGGTTCAAAGGAGTCATTAGTTCGCGAATTGGACGTGTCATTATCAGACGTGTGCGCGTTGTTATCCCGGCGGTTAGGACATCCCACAAGATTTGTGTCATCACAGAAAACATTTCATCACTGCCAGTTTCCATTTCATTCCCAGCGGTAATTCAGAAAAAAAAATAAAAATAAAACGAATGCTCCACATGAAACTTTAATCTCCCGACCTTACCATTGTATCGATTTATTTTGATTATGCGCAAGAGAGAGAGCAAGACAGTGCTTAGTTTTGAGACGGTGAAGCCTTGTTTATACTTTCGCCTGGCTCCGCAGAGAGAGTGCGCGCGCGCGACCGGGGCTTTCTCTCTCTCTGCTCATTCAGTTCATGCGCCCTGTCACACGCGCATGAGTCCATAGGGAGGCACTGGAAGCGTGCGTTGCACACACCAACATGAAATACTCTCTTACAAATCTGGAACGCGGTCATTCTTAGAAGTATCGATACTAATAAATTTAGGAATCGTGAAGTTTTTAATTTCCGAGAATCGCGATACTTTTGAAGTATCGGTGCACTGTGCAACACTAGAGTGCAGTGCATTTGCAGAGAGACTCCGCCCACACGCTCTCCTGATTGGCTGTGATTTTGGATTGATTTGGTTGCGAGTGCAGTGTGTTTGCAGAGAGACTCCGCCCACACTCTCTCCTGATTGGCTGTGATTTTTGATTGATTTGGTTGTGAGTGCAGTGCGTTTGCAGAGAGACTCCGCCCACACGCTCTCCTGATTGGCTGTGATAATTGATTGATTTGGTTGTGAGTGCAGTCCTTTTGCAGAGAGACTCCGCCCACACGCTCAGGACAGAGAGTAATTGTGAGCTGATCTGAACACTGTGCCCTATGTGTGCAGCTCCTAACACTGTGTGTGTGTGTGTGTGTGTGTGTGTGTTCTTACAGATCAACCTGCTCCTGTGTCTTCAGGTGAGCCACTAGTAGAGTAATGTGTAGAGTATCCACAGGTATCAACGCTCGCGACAGACGAGAGTCCTTCTCCAGCACCAGCTTCTGCACGTCCTGCACCGCCTGCTTGATCTGACACACACACACACACACACACACACACACACACACACACACACACACACAGACAGCTTCACAGCCAATGGCTCACAGATAGCAGGGAACACATGATCGAGTATAGTGAGGACAGTAAAGTAAACAGACTCCCGTACCTCTGGACTGGTGATTGGCACTGAGATAAAGTAGTTTGGCCGAGCGACCGCCTCCTTCTTCTTCTTCTTCTCTCCATCTTCCTCACTCTCCACTCGACTGCCGTCTCCTCTCTTACGCTTCTTCTTCACGCTGGATTCTGAGCCGGCGACTGAAAACACACAGACAAGCATTCAGCATCACAGTAATGATCAGAGTCGAAGCTTCATCACATTTAAACCAGCAAATACACAGCCCTTGCTCTATATTCAGTGTCTTTAACTACTCTGTACTAACATTTCCCTTAACCCTATCCATACCACCAAACCAGCCCTAACCTTACCTAAAACGAAGAAAACGTATAAAACAGAAATCGTTCTTTGTCTAGGTGTCAGTAAACGAGTGAGAACATGATCATCACGACAAACACTGAGCCGTTCTCAAGCTCATACGCATGTCTCTATTCAAACTGCTGACATTATCATCAGTCGTGAAAACATTAGCATCATTAAATGAGAAACAGGAGCACGTTCAGTAGTCGGACAGTAAATCTAAGAGTGTCAGTGCCATTGATGGAGGAGCAAAGGCACTTCTGAGCTGTTGGCGAGAGACGCCGCGGAGCAGAAATGCACCCAACAAATGTTTTATTCATAGCATGTAGCAGCTGTGTGTGTGAATGCAGGAGCAGCTGCGGTGCTGGGCCGATCCCCGCATCGCCTGGCAGAGCAACACCAGCGCCTCAGTGCCTCTCTCGCGGTCCGAGACGTGCCATGACCCCCGGAGCCCGCCGGAGACGCGCCGCACCGCCACTGTAGAGGTCAGCTACATTTTTATTCAACATTTCTCAACGCTTGCACCTTGGAACGCATTTGAAGGTTTGTGTTCTCGAGCCGCTATGCGCTGTTGTTGTGCGGATGAGCGGATACCGGTTTCTGTTAGAGCGGTGTCGTGTTAGCGGCCGCTAAGTTAATAACTAGTGATCGTTGCGACGAAAGTGAATCAATCAAAACTAAATTAGCTGGACAATAACTTTATGCTAGAGCTACTGTAAAGCCAAAACAATCTGTTCATGTAATTTCCTATTATCACTGTAAAGCTGCTTTGAAACAATCTATATTGATAAAAGCGCTGTATAAATGAAGGGGACTTGACTCAAGACCGACTCACAGCCCAGATCTCTCCAGACACCGGCGTCTGAGAAGGGCAGCTCGCACATCAGACATTCTGCCTCCTCCTTCTTCTGCTGCTGCTTCTTCTTCTTCTTCTTCTTGCCGGTCGCTTTCCTAGGCTCTTTCTGTGCTTTATTGACTGTCTTGACTGCTGCAACGGAAACAAACAGAGCAAATGAGGACTGAAGACTAGCACTGTTGCTCAGATGTTAGCACGCTAACCAGCTAACCTATTTTTTGTGATATCAACTTTAAATTAGGAACACAGTGTGGTTAGACATGCATAGCCGTTTTAGTAAAAGTGCCTCCGAACTTGTCCCGTCTCAGTCAGACGTCAATCGAAATTTCAGATTTTTTTGATGATTATGGACATTCAGACTCGAGAGAATCTTGTTGCACTGGTTTGGGTCCGATGATCGGGCAAAAAACCTAGGACTACATTGCAAAAGTAGGTTTTTCAAAAAATCTAAATCAAAAGTTATGTCCATGTTGAGCCAAGGATCCCAACGACACAAGACACGTGAGTCTACTCCTAAAACAGTTGAGGAGTTATGATCCATTTGGCACTTTTCCCCGCTGTAGCGCCCCCATCAGGCCGATCAGGGCAGGCCTGAAGTTTCAAGTCTCGACGACTCTACGACTTACGATTTGGTCCGTTTTAGGGGAGAATGATGATCCTGGGAAATTTTAACAATTACTTGCGGCATTGTTTTTTTTTTAGCAATTTTAGAGTCTAACAAATGTATTTTGTAACAAAATAAAAATCCTTAGCTCAGTAGATTTGTTTTACAGTAAACTTACACTTCCATTACCTTTTACACTTTAATTTTTTGAAGTGCTTTCACTTCACAGCAATAATCTGAGTGCCTTCTCTTAAAGTCGATACATCTATTTACTTTGCTATCATAACTACCCATAATTCCATGGTTGCATGTATTATTTGCATTCAGCATCTTAGACCCACAATCACCAAAACACAGTTGATCACACCGAGACTTTCAAAAAGAAGAAATCAAACGATAGTGGAGAGAAAAGATTTCTAGTCAAGTCAAGTATATTTATATAGCGCTTTTCACAATACTGTATCAAAGCAGCTTCACAGTATCAATCAAAACAACATAACAATGTTCGACCTCCACGTTTGGTAGAGCTGATCAGTGGTATTAATGATTGGTTAATTAATTTGAATATCCCCAACTGAGCAAGCCAAAGGCAACAGTGGCAAGGAACCGAAAAACTCCAAGTGACCCAATGGACAGTAACTGTAAGATAAAAAAATTATATGAATGTCTGGCTGAAGAGATGCGTCTAGTTCTAGTGTCAAAATACTGTTCGTCGCCACTGTATATCAAGTCGGATTGTCTTATAAAAGGCTGTATTTGTTTTTTAGGGGTTCAAGCCTGTAGCACTGAACTCTATTGTAATTTTAGTATTTCCCAGGATCAGCATTCTCCCCTAAAAGTGATCAGGCAGACCAAACCGTAAGTCATATAGACTTGAAACTTCAGGCCCGCCCTGATGGGCTGATGGGGGCGCTACAGCGGTTTAAAAGTGCAAAATCGGTAGGCTCAAGTGTCTTATATATCGGTGGAATCCTTGGCTCAACATAGACATAACGCACGGATGGCGCAACTTTCTGGCTACTTTTTGGCAATGTAGTCCTAGGTTTTTCGCCCGATCGGAACCAAACCATTCCATCAAGATTCTCTGGAGTCTGATTGTCCATAATCATCCAAAAAAGTTGCAATTTCAAATCTGTCATCTGTGACGGGACGCCAACAAGTTTGAAGTGGGCGGAGCCACTTTTACTAAAACGGCTATCCCTCTTGTCTTGAACAGAAAGAGACAATTTCACCAAACATGGTACACCTATGTATGGGCAAGGTTTGTGTGAAAAAGCACAAGGCGACTGGCCACTTGGTGGCGCTATAACATGGAAAAAAACATTAAAATGGCTATAACTACGCAACCCTGAATCTGATTGACTTGAAAATTGGCATGCAGTGTCTTCGTCCAAGGACATTCGCATATCTCGAAAAAAGCGGCCGGTGGCGACCAGTGCAGTTTGAGCAGCTGTCAGACCTCGAGGCCTGTGAGAAATTCCACAGAAATTCTGAGCAACTTTGCCTATAGGACCGCTCCTGTCAATTGAGTCGTTCGTTAAATATTGGAGATTATTCCAAAAACCTACTTTTGTGAACTAGTCCTAGGTTTTTGGCTTAACCTCGATAAAACCCCTGCGGCGCAATTCTCTGAACTCTCTAGAATAAATCAATAATTATCCAAAAAACGTACCCTTTAAATAGCTATGGGTCATATAGAAAAAAGAGGGTGGCAAAAGCCTATAAATCTAAAACTTCACGACATTATGACTGTTTGTACCATTGATATGGGATATGTGTGTACAGCATTTTGATGAACACTTGCTGTTTTTAAAAAGTGCTTTATAAATAAACTTGACATTAGGTGACCACATGCGACATGATTAGAAACAATTATGCAAACTTTTATGGAGATCGGACCATATGTGGCGTTACAACTGTTAAAGAGGTTTAAAAAAAAATAAAAAAAACATACCCTACGGTAAATTGCCTGTATTGGCTGTAAATGGTCTTTCCTACCATGATCGAGATGGTTACATAAAAGATGTAACCAAGATGTATCAAGATGCTTGATAAATAAAACATAATACGTTTTTGCGCATGTGCATAAAGACCTAAGCGCTTGAACCCGATAACGGCTGCTTTCTCTATATTATTTAGTCACGTCTCACCCTTGGTAGTGTCCGTGTGTTGTCTGGTGGTCAGCGTGGACACAGAGTTGTTATTGTTGTCCTCCATGATGCTCGCCTGACCCTCAGCACATGCTTCTGCCCGCCACACACTCACACTGGGTGTGTGTGACTGAGATATGATGATCTGTGTCGCGCGAGATGACTGAGAAATGACACGCAGCCCCACCTCAGAAACACACTTGATCACTTCTGAGGGGACGCCTGCATTCAACACCCCTGACAAGCGCTTTAAACCTCTAGCGAGCAGAAAGTGGCGACTGATCATGTCCAGTCAAACTACTGAAGTCTGATGGTTTGTGAAGTTATGTAGTTAATGTCGCAGGTGATTTAATCGAAGTGTAAATAAGCTCGTGATCTTGAGGCGGCGTCAGGCGTATTTCTGCATTTACTGCACTACTGGATCAGCTTACGTGTTAAAAAAAGATCACAGTGTTTACTGCAGCAAAACACAACACGACACACATGGTACGGGCAGTCAGAGGGGACAAGCGGTGCTCGAAGAGAAAAGCGTTTAAAAACAACAACGGTGACTTTTTATACTTTTAAAAGGAATACTTTACACATTACTGACGATTCTCGCATCAATTACTCACTTTCGTGGAGTTTCAAACTCAGTGTAACACACAATTAGATATTTTATAAGAATGCTCGTCCCCAGACGCTGCTGTTGATGATCATGTATGAGTCGTGCACGCGCGCTGTCAACTCTCACGCATTCAGTGTGAGACCGCACTGACACTGTTCACACGCTCTCACACCACACGTACATTTTCTCACGCAGAGAAAAAGCGCGAAGCAAAGAGGACACTGACACCGACAGACAACACAGAGAAGGTTACTTTTATATGAAACAAATTCTCAGCAAGCTCTCATATTCTGCCAATTTTATTACGAAATTCAAAAAATAAGTACCGTTTTGGCGCTTGTTAATGTGATCCGATCAGCTCTTACTAGTTCAGTAAATAAACACGAATGAACAATAGGTATGTTGAAGATACAGTAGGCTTTAACTTACCGGAATGCAAATGCCTCATATACATAATATCGATCAATCAGTGTTTGAGGTCAACTGTGGAAAGAGGTCAATAAAACAGCTGGAGAACAATAACGTACACTTACCTCAGGAAAGCCACATGGCAGATACATATATGACCATGCTTTTTTTGGCCAGAAACAGAGAGTAGGCCTATTTAGTTAAATATGTGAAGTGGAGTGCACAGTTTTCCTTAGATATATCATTAAAAAGTTGTTATTATAATAAAAAACACATTATATGTCATTTGAGGTGTTATTTTTAACCTTTAATAATAATAGGCTACAGGGCTCTCTGTATTTTTACAGCATTAGCTGAGGTTTTTTTTTTTTCTTGAGAAAAATGACCATATCTACTATAGGCTACCTAGTATTGATCCAAATGGATCGATATTGAATAAAGATTGGAATCAAATCACAAGAATTGAATTGAATTAAAATCGTGAAATTTGCTATAATAAAAACAGTAGCCTACCAGTCATTGGCCATGCAAACATTGTAACATGTTGTCACTGAAGTTAATACAATTCTGTTTAGTTACCAAATGTTTTGAAAATCACAATCAAAAAATCACTTTCCATAATTCTGACTCCAGGCTAAACGCTTCCCTTGTACTGTAAATATAATATCATGTGGACTTCTGGATATATATTCAAACTTTTTGTGCATCAAAACTTGGGGAAAACGCATACAAAAACCTTTATGATCCTAAAATAGACTAACATAACTTTTTCTTTTATTTTGCGATGATATATGTGTAGAAGCTTGTATCCACAGAATAAATAAAAAAGGTAATGTGACTTTTAATATCAATATTCAGTTCAGGCAGATTCATAAATGAGGTCTTTGCTACAGTTGAAGCTGCATTTTTGTGTTGAAAGTTGAAAGAGTCAAACAGAGCAGAGAAAAAGACAAAGATTAAATAAACCAGAGAGCGGAACAGAAACTCATTTAGTGAGCCGTGAAAGCCGTTGTTTGTTCAGACCTTGAACTATTGCCGGATTATTTCACTTTCTCACACACACACACACACACACACACACACACACACACACACACACACACACACACACACACACACACACACACACACTCTCTCTCGCTGTGGGAAGAAACTCAGTGTGTGTGTGTAGGTGAGCATACATGTATTGTGATAGCGCGGGTATTGTTTGCAGTGCTGCTCTGTGATTGGCTGTGTTCAGCTTCTCTCACACACCCTGGTGTGTTTGTGTGTATGGTGTAACACTAGATGTCCGCTTGGGTTTCAGCAGAAGTTCACAGAAACAGGTGTCAGGACAGGACCGGTTCCCGACCCGCTCATCCAGGTGAGAGCGACGGCTCGTGGCCTGATGTTTACCTGAGAGCCTCCGGCCTGGAGTTTGAGGTGAGCCAATCATGAGGCTGTTTAACGGGGACAGGGCTTCAGTTACACACCATTCTCTCCGGTCAATGCAGTGCTTGCTGGATAACAATGCTAGAAAACCTTCCCTCAGTAATCACAAAGCTCCGGTTCCACTGATGCTGCTTTGACAGAGCTGTGCTGAGCAAATATTTAAGTATTGGCTTGATCATGTGACTAACCTTGTATGGCCTTTATTTGAATGCCTTCACAGTTCTGTGAAAATAACCAGGTGCGTTATTCTGAAACATGATGGTTTACTCGTCCAGTCTCTTTCCTGCATGTTTTCCTGATGTACACGAGTCATGCATCATAGTGAGAGAGTCTATGAAGAAGATGCACATTAAAGGAGCAGTTCACACAAAAATGGAAATGAAGTCATTACAAATCTGTGTACTTTTAGAATAATATATATTTTTGTGAAGAATCGTCTCTTTTCCCACGACTGTGACTATGGAAGCTTGTTTCTGCCACAGAATAAAAAAAGTTCATGGAAACCAGCTTCCACAGTGACCTCAACATTTTTATGTTTCTATAATTTAGTTGTTAAACGAGAAACGCTTGTTGTTAGCGCCACCGGTGGCTGTTAAGTGAACTGCAGCAGCACTTACTGCTCGCGCTCAAACACGCGAAACACACTACAGACTTAACGTGTTTTTTTTCCGTTATTAGCTTAAAAGTAAAAAGTTGAAAATACCTTTGCAGTGATATACTTTTAACGAACATCTCAACTTCACCCACACTGCGCACTATCCTCTAAATTGCACAATAACAAAAATGGCAGCTTTCATTTCATTGTTCAGTTTCTGTTTGCCTGTTTAAAGGAGCTGTATGTAAGATTGTGGCCAAAACTGGTACTGCAATCACTTTCAAATTACTGACTCGAGGTAGCCAGTTGCTGCAGGATCCAGCAGGAACGTTTGTAGCTGCAGCTGTGGGAACTAGAGCAGAGCTGGCAACCCGGGCGCCGCAACACTACTGACTCCGTGATTGGTGGATCGGTGGAGGGTGGAGCAACACTACTGACTCTGTGATTGGTAGATCGGTGGACGGTGGAGCAACACTACTGACTCCGTGATTGGTGGATCGGTGGAGGGTGGAGCAACACTACTGACTCTGTGATTGGTGGATCGGTGGAGGGTGGAGCAACACTACTGACTCTGTGATTGGTAGATCGGTGGAGGGTGGAGCAACACTACTGACTCCGTGATTGGTAGATCGGTGGAGGGTGGAGCAACATTACTGACTCCGTGATTGGTGGATCGGTGGAGGGTGGAGCAACACTACTGACTCCGTGATTGGTAGATCGGTGGACGGTGGAGCAACACTACTGACTCTGTGATTGGTGGATCGGTGGAGGGTGGAGCAACACTACTGACTCTGTGATTGGTAGATCGGTGGAGGGTGGAGCAACACTACTGACTCCGTGATTGGTAGATCGGTGGACGGTGGAGCAACACTACTGACTCCGTGATTGGTGGATCGGTGGAGGGTGGAGCAACAATACTGACTCTGTGATTGGTGGATCGGTGGAGGGTGGAGCAACACTACTGACTCCGTGATTGGTAGATCGGTGGACGGTGGAGCAACACTACTGACTCTGTGATTGGTGGATCGGTGGAGGGTGGAGCAACACTACTGACTCTGTGATTGGTAGATCGGTGGAGGGTGGAGCAACACTGCTGACTTCGTGATTGGTAGATCGGTGGACGGTGGAGCAACACTACTGACTCTGTGATTGGTGGATCGGTGGAGGGTGGAGCAACACTACTGACTCCGTGATTGGTGGATCAGTGGAGGGTGGAGCAACACTACTGACTCCGTAATTGGTGGATCGGTGGAGGGTGGAGCAACACTACTGACTCCGTGATTGGTGGATCGGTGGAGGGTGGAGCAACACTACTGACTCCGTGATTGGTAGATCGGTGGACGGTGGAGCAACACTACTGACTCTGTGATTGGTGGATCGGTGGAGGGTGGAGCAACACTACTGACTCCGTGATTGGTGGATCGGTGGAGGGTGGAGCAACACTACTGACTCTGTGATTGGTGGATCGGTGGAGGGTGGAGCAACACTACTGACTCCGTGATTGGTGGATCGGTGGAGGGTGGAGCAACACTACTGACTCCGTGATTGGTGGATCGGTGGAGGGTGGAGCAACACTACTGACTCCGTGATTGGTGGATCGGTGGAGGGTGGAGCAACACTACTGACTCCATGATTGGTGGATCGGTGAAGGGTGGAGCAACACTACTGACTCCGTGATTGGTAGATCGGTGGACGGTGGAGCAACACTACTGACTCCGTGATCGGTGGAGGGTGGAGCAACACTACTGACTCCATGATTGGTAGATCGGTGGAGGGTGGAGCAACACTACTGACTCCGTGATTGGTGGATCGGTGGAGGGTGGAGCAACACTACTGACTCTGTGATTGGTGGATCGGTGGAGGGTGGAGCAACACTACTGACTCCGTGATTGGTAGATCGGTGGACGGTGGAGCAACACAGCTGACTCCGTGATTGGTGGATCGGTGGAGGGTGGAGCAACACTACTGACTCTGTGATTGGTAGATCGGTGGAGGGTGGAGCAACACTACTGACTCCATGATTGGTAGATCGGTGGACGGTGGAGCAACACTACTGACTCTGTGATTGGTGGATCGGTGGAGGGTGGAGCAACACTACTGACTCTGTGATTGGTAGATCGGTGGACGGTGGAGCAACACTACTGACTCCGTGATTGGTGGATCGGTGGAGGGTGGAGCAACACTACTGACTCTGTGATTGGTGGATCGGTGGACGGTGGAGCAACACTACTGACTCTGTGATTGGTGGATCGGTGGAGGGTGGAGCAACACTACTGACTCCGTGATTGGTGGATCAGTGGAGGGTGGAGCATAGAGGTGGGAATTGGCAAAAATGTGACGATTCGATAGTATTGCGATATTTGGGCCACGATTCAATATTATTGCGATTTTTAACATATTGCGATACATCAAGTATTGCGATTCGATTCTGCGATATATTGTGATTAATGCCCCCTGGCCCCATGTTATTCAAAGGCATTACAAAAAATGAGGAAAATAACACTGCTCAACTCACTTCAAATGTCACATTTAATTCTGTGAACATTATCTTCTACACATTAACTGAAGTGCAAAAACTTTTATATATAATTCCACCAAATCAGCTTATCATTGCAAAATGGCACAGATTTTTAAATATCTAAATGTACACTCTTAAAATCTGTCAATCAAGCATTATATTATGATAATCATGCATTAGCCTATTTAATGATAGAACTAAAACTTGATAATCATGCATGAATGCATATTTGTCATTTTAACTGAACTTAAACTGAACTGGTGGTGCTTAAGATATTGTTTGTCATTCAGTGTTTCTGTAAAAAAAGAAAGAAAAAGATAATAGTAATTATTATTAAAAGATAATCCTACTACTAATAATGACAATATACAACGATAGTCTATATAATATAGGCCTACAACACATGAGCTGCTTGGTTCATTAATGTTAATCATTTAAAAGCATTCGTTCGCTCTGATTTGCTGAAATTAAAACAGGCATAGGTGCCATCCAATAAGATTGCCATTTGCGCATTAGTTACGCCCACTACCGGAGAAACCGGCATCTCTTCAGCTTGTTCTTAAAAGCGGAATAATACCAGATGAACTCTGTTATTTTGACAGGAAAATACAAACAAGAATATCATTTACATGTAGCGTGTCGATTTTGTGTGGTATAATGTAACTCTCTCGCTTTCTTTGTGTGCGTGACGGCGAGTGCGCGCCTTCACACTAGAGTTTACAGTACGTCACACACAGGTACGCTCGCTGAGCTGAATGATCGCTTGACGGAGAACGCAAATATCTATGCTAAACTTATACTTGGCATTTGAATTTCCTGTTGAATGCACGACAACAAAGCACCGCAACAAGTGATTCCTTGTGGATGTAATACGCGAATGTAAATTATCAGAGTAAACTCAGAGAAAACCAAATGAAGAAACCCCGAAAGTAAAACAGATAATTTTATAATTAAATATTGCAATACTTTGCTCTACTGTATCGATATAATTGCGTGCGCAAAATATTGCGATACTGAACAGAATCGATTTTTTCCCCCACCACTAGTGGAGCAACACTACTGACTCCGTAATTGGTGGATCGGTGGAGGGTGGAGCAACACTACTGACTCCGTGATTGGTGGATCGGTGGAGGGTGGAGCAACACTACTGACTCCGTGATTGGTGGATCGGTGGAGGGTGGAGCAACACTACTGACTCCGTGATTGGTAGATCGGTGGACGGTGGAGCAAGGGTGGAGCAACACTACTGACTCCGTGATTGGTGGATCGGTGGAGGGTGGAGCAACACTACTGACTCCGTAATTGGTGGATCGGTGGAGGGTGGAGCAACACTACTGACTCCGTAATTGGTAGATCGGTGGACGGTGGAGCAAGGGTGGAGCAACACTACTGACTCTGTGATTGGTGGATCGGTGGAGGGTGGAGCAACACTACTGACTCCGTGATTGGTGGATCGGTGGAGGGTGGAGCAACATTACTGACTCCGTGATTGGTAGATCGATGGAGGGTGGAGCAACACTACTGACTCCGTGATTGGTGGATCGGTGGAGGGTGGAGCAACACTACTGACTCCGTGATTGGTAGATCGGTGGAGGGTGGAGCAACATTACTGACTCCGTGATTGGTGGATCGGTGGACGGTGGAGCAACACTACTGACTCTGTGATTGGTGGATCGGTGGAGGGTGGAGCAACACTACTGACTCCGTGATTGGTGGATCGGTGGAGGGTGGAGCAACACTACTGACTCCGTGATTGGTGGATCGGTGGAGGGTGGAGCAACATTACTGACTCCGTGATTGGTGGATCGGTGGAGGGTGGAGCAACACTACTGACTCTGTGATTGGTGGATCGGTGGAGGGTGGAGCAACATTACTGACTCCGTGATTGGTGGATCGGTGGAGGGTGGAGCAACATTACTGACTCCGTGATTGGTGGATCGGTGGAGGGTGGAGCAACACTACTGACTCCGTGATTGGTGGATCGGTGGAGGGTGGAGCAACATTACTGACTCCGTGATTGGTGGATCGGTGGAGGGTGGAGCAACACTACTGACTCCGTGATTGGTGGATCGGTGGAGGGTGGAGCAACATTACTGACTCCGTGATTGGTGGATCGGTGGAGGGTGGAGCAACACTACTGACTCCGTGATTGGTGGATCGGTGGAGGGTGGAGCAACATTACTGACTCCGTGATTGGTGGATCGGTGGAGGGTGGAGCATCAGACCAAAACACAACATGACAACATCAACATCAGTTGAGGGCTGCAACTTTACTTTTTAAATGACAATATCCTGGCCGGACTACTGTTGTCAGTGATATAAGTATTTGAAATGAACATGATTTCTGAACATGCAGTCCGTAGCTTTTCCTCTTTGTCACCATCTCTGTTCAAAATCTGCAATTGCAGTTATTCGCGGAATTATCATCTTTACGTGGGTTGTAAATCGGCATGAAACAGCGCGGAATGTTTTGAGGCGAGTGCTGCTGTCAATCACCGCGCTGTGTGGATACTGGCATTCAGAATCACAGATTCATTTTTTGAAAGTTTGACCAACATAAGAATTTTCACTGGAAAATGTCTTCTGAACAAGTAACATCCATTTTTGTTCTGATCAACTAAGGGGGGAAAAGCATTCGACATGACAAGCGATCGTTAGATTTAATCAACGTGATTTACAGCAACCGAGCAAATTATACTTTGTTCTCAAATTGTTCATGTTAACAACATCAGCATTGCGTGACTAACGTTACATTTAATGTGTTTTATGGTTACCTGTGTAGTTCAGAATTCATATTCTCCATAATAGCAAAACGAGAAAGGCACAACAAAGGAAACTCCATAACTGTGTGAATTAAAAAAACGTACTGTTACACGATTGAACTATTGAGATGTTTTACTTGTTAAGCAGAAAAAAGCCGTCTCTTCTTCCGTTTTGAACCCCTTCAAAACACGCAGTTCACACACCTTTCA